>JADLZN010000715.1:0-21302 GCA_018155175.1 Sinocyclocheilus anophthalmus
ACAGACACATACACCGAGCGCTACTGAAGAGCAGAAGCTGGGTGGCGCCCGGCCGGATGCACTTTTATGCTTTCTGGTGCTTACGTCACCCTGCTCGTGACGTCTCGCTGCTCCATTGGACGGATTTGACACGTGCTTCAGAACGCGGTCATGCAAGGGTGTTCCCAAAGCGAATCTCGAGTCAGCTTGAGTTCCTGAAGGGGAAACGCGCTTTATTCAAGCCCTTTCAGCTTCGTGCGCTTTCTCTCGCTCTCTCCGGACGCGTGCCGGCACGGATGACGCGGTTATTTTAACAACAACAGAAACACGGAGAGCAGCAAAATTATAGATTACTTTCACTAAAACACAGCATAAAAACAATGCTGCAGATATAGTTTGTTTTCTTACTATTTATCTATCCATAACCTGTTCAAACCAGATGTGGCAAGACGTTTCTGATCTACATTTAGCATTATTAATCTGTAGGCTAAGAACATTTCAAAAGAATCATGTAATTATAATTGGGAAATTGTTGTTAGATGGCTAGGATAGAAGTTTGACTTTGAAACTGCTGGTTATCTTTCTTTTCTGCTCAAGATGAGAACGTTTTAATTGTTGTAGATATTTTTAGTAGATAATGCTTTTAAGTAAAATATTAAAATAGTATAGATTTCAGGAGGAAAAGCCTGAACAGAATTTTTTTTTGTCACATGGCCTAGTATCATTCATTTTAGATAAATGATGAGAGCTAACTGTTTCATAGGTTGCCTGATTTTGGTTAGAATTTGCAGAAGGACTAAGCAGAATTCTTCTTTCTCCCCCCCCTTTTAGCTTTGGCTGTTGGGAAGAGAGATATAATTTTCCTCATTGACAGTAGCATGGGTACCATCGTAATCAATGCAGTGCGAGAATTCATCAAAAGGTTTATTGACACCATGCCAATTGGTCCTGATCAGGTGCAGGTCGGAGTGGCCATGTTTTCCACCACCCCAAGGATGGAGATCAACCTCAACTCATTCAGTTCAAAGGAATCACTAAGCTCTGCCCTCGCAAAAATAAAACCCAAACATTCAGTTGAAGTCAACATTGGTGCTGCCTTGGATTTTGTGAGGACCAACATGCTCACAGCTGAGAGTGGGAGCCGCATTCAAGATCAAGTGCCACAGCTTGTGTTGCTCCTAACCAGTAAAAAATCCAAAGACAGTGTCCAACAACCGGCTGATGCCCTTCGTCAAATGGGTGTTCTGACTTTGGCTGCAGGCTCCAGGGCTGCCGATGAAACTGAGCTCAAGCAAATAGCTTTTGATGACAGTGTTGTTTTCATGCTAAAGGACTTCAGGATGTTGCTGCGCAACCCCAGAGAAATTATCTCCCCTCTCTCTACATTGTCTGGTATTGTAACAGAGACTCCAACTGAAACAGGTAATATTTAGAGTTCAAACATGCTCATTTAGTTTATAAAAAAAGCAGATTGTATTGTTCATAAGTATTAGTTATGTATATAGATAGATATTTAAATTCATAAGATAAATATAAATAAAATACTTCACAAAACCATATATCTTTTCTTATGCATTTTTGCCCATTGACACTGTCTTATTGCACAAATGGAAATTCTTGAACGTCATTTAAACGATACTTAGATATCTGTTGAGCTTGAGTGCGCAGTTCACCATCAATCAGATACGAAGACAAAACGTTGCTCAAAGTTTTTACTTTTTCAGCATGCTCTCCGTTTATTCATCACTTCTGCTTTTTTAGTCTAGTACAAAACGTAGCGACGTAAAAACACGTAACAACATACGTCATCACTCCCATACCATAATACCTTCAAATAGAACAATAGGTAATTTGACTGATACCGTAATGCAATGTATAAGAGTGCAATACTTAACACCCCCACTCGCTCTTAGCTTATTGTATTACCAGAAAAATAACAAAAACAAATACACTTTCTTTTACAGAAAAAAAAAAAAAAAAAAAAAACATACTGTTAAACATATCATACACTCTTAAGTGGCCCAAACATGTCCCGGGCACATCTCTATTCTCTTTAGTTTTTGCTTAATGGCTGGCTTTGTCATAATGTCAGCAATCATTTTCTCAGTGGGACAATACTCCAAGATTACCTTGCCATCATTTACATTTTCCCTTATAAAATGGTACTTTATGTCAATGTGCTTGCACCTTTGCCTACAGATTGGGTTTCTGGCTAGTGCTATGGTACCTTGGTTGTCTTCGTACACCTTTGTTTGTGCATATTGGTACGTGTCCATACCCCTGAGTAGCTGCTCTAAGTAGATACATTCCTGCATGGCTGATGCTAAGGATATGTACTCTGCTTCACAAGTAGACAATGCCACTGTTGATTGCTTTCTGGTTTTCCATGAAATCAAAGAACTTCCTTCACTCAGATTGACACAGTATCCTGAAATACTACGCCTGTCTTTTGCATCTGATGCCCAGTCAGCATCACTATACACTCTTAGACCTAGTTTATCTATGTCATTTCTTTTGAAGAACAATCCCTGTTCTGCTGTACCTTTAAGGTATCTGAACACATGTTTTACTGTGTTCCAGTGTTGTTCTGTTGGTTCAGCAAAATGCTGAGATAATTTACTGACAACAAAACTTAAATCTGGTCGTGTGCAAGTGGATAAGTAAATTAAACTTCCCACTGCTTCCCTGAATTTCTTTGGCTCTCTTATTTTTCCGGCATCTTCTGAATAATCAAGCTTTAGTTCACATGGCGTTTGTCTTGATTTACAGTCCTGCATATCAAATCGATCTAGTATTTCCTTACATATCTCTCCTGTGACATTTTGACTAGACCATCTGCTCGTTCAAAATCTATGCCCAGGAAATATTTCAACCTTCCCATGTCTTTCATTTTGAACCTCTCAGTCAGCATTCCCTTTACACTCTCCAGTACGCTTTCACTGTTAGCTGCTATGATTAGATCATCAACCCACACTATCAGGATTACTTTCTCCTCCTGCTTTTCCTTTGTATAGACACAGTTATCAGCTGGGTTTTGTGTAAAACCATTCTCAGTCAAACATTTGTGTAATACAGCATTCCAATTTCGACCTGACTGTTTAAGACCATAGAGAGAGTTTTCTAACTTGCATACTAGCTTTTCACCCGTTTCAGATTTTTGTTCATACCCCTCTGGCTGTTCAATATAAATTTCGTAATCAATTGGCGCATGCAAATAGGCTGTCTCAACGTCCATCTGGTGCAAGATCAAATTTTCTTGTGCTGCCTTCTGCATAACCGCTCTCACACTTGTCATGTCTGCTGTGGGTGAGAATGTCTCGTCATAGTCAGTCCCTAGTTTTTGACTGTAGCCTTTCGCAACGAATCTTGCCTTATACTTTTCAGATCCATCAATGTCTCTTTTAAGTGTGTAGACCCATCTGCCTCCAACTTGTTGTTTTCCTTGTGGCAACTGAGTGAGTGTGAAAGTTTCATTTTCCTCCAATGAACGCATTTCTTTGTCCATGGCATTTTTCCATTGCCTTGATTTGATTGACGTTATGGCGTCCTGGTAGGTTTTCGGTGAATCGCATACTGCTCTATAACAATAGTCTATGCATGTTTGCAGTTTGTCCTCCATATTTTCAGTCTCAAAATCCTGTAGATGAGCTGGTCTCCTCCTAGTTCTTGGTGGGTTCCTTCTGATTTCAGTCTCAGTCGCTCCATCTGGCTGTGTGGATTCAGTCTGTTCAGGCAAAGTCTCAGAAGCACCACTCTGATTGTCTTGGCCTGGTACATCTTTCACACTTTCATCAACATTTTTCTCACTGTTAATGATATTAGGATTCATATCCCTGTATTCTGTGTGTGTCACAGGTGTTTGTGTTTCTCTTTCTTTGGTTGTTCTAGTTGTGAACTTCACCAACCTATGCTTTTGGACCTTCTTTGTGCTGGGATAGTACACTAGATAAGCTGGGCTGTTTTTATCATAGCCAATGAAAATACCCTGTTCGCATCTAGAGTCTAATTTCCCTTTCTCTTGTTTGTAAACAAAACACGTCGATCCAAATTTTTGCATTTTGGAAACGTCTGGATTTCTGCCTGTGAATAACTCATATGGTGTTTTCTTTGTACGTCTACAGTAGAACCTGTTTCTCACGTAAGCTGATGTTTGCATAGCGTAGTTCCACAGCTCATCTGGTAACTCGCTTTCTATCAGTAAGCACCTGCTCATATCGTAGAGTGTTCTCCAACCTCTCTCTGCTGTGCCATTCTGGTGAGGTGAATAATGTGCAGACGTTTCATGTCTAATCTTATTCTTTGTTAACAGTGCTTGAAAATCTCGACTCATAAATTCAGTGCCATTATCTGAACGGATGCACTTGACTTCTCCATAAGGTGCTATGTCTGCCAAGAACTTTTCTGTGGCTTGTACCGTGTCTGCTTTAGACTTTAGAAAATACACTAACATAGTACCCGAGTAGTCGTCTGTAAACGACTGTGTATACCTGTACCCTTCTTTGCTCTGTGTTGGCATAGGGCCGGCCAAATCAGTGTGAATTAGTTCTAAAGGTTTCTCTACCTTTCTGTCTGGCTCTCTGTTTCTTGTCTGAGTGAATTTCCCCTTCGTACACACTTCACATAACCAATTTTTGCTAACTGTGCTTCCTTTTATCTCCATGCCTCTAACCACACCCTGTAACTTTTGTACATCTTCGTAGTTACAGTGACCCAGAATTTCATGCCACGTTTGTAGATCATGACACACTTTGCACTTGTCAACACTTTCTTCAATAGTTGGCAAATAATACAAATTTCCACTTTCGTGGATGTCAAACCTGCTACCTTCTTTGGTAACCATGTGGCTGTTCCCTCTTTTAAAGATAATTGTTGATCCTCCATTTGTTGCCCTTGCTACTGAGAAAATGTCATGTGGGTTTGAAGGCATGTATAGTGCGTTCCTTAGCTGTGCTCTGTGATGTAGTCCAGTGTTATCTAGGTAATAAATCACAGCTGTTCCTCTTTGTTGCGCCATTCCGCTGCACTTTGTCCCGTCGGCTAGTTCCACTGAGTGAGTCTCAGGTTGAAAAGAGCTGTCAAAGTTTTTGAACTTTCTGATGTCGTTTATAATGTGAGATGTCGCGCCAGCGTCTACCATGATGCCTTTCTTCTTTACGTTGTCTGGCGGTCTTTCATACTCTGAGTGTTCGACTTTGCAGAGGTGGTCTTGATCACTGTCTCGTTCATCTGCAACCTTTCTAGCACCATCTTGGTCACCCTTTTTCTTGCACAGGAATTCTGCATGTGTACTATTTTTACAATGGTTGCACCACACCCTCTTGTAACACTTTCTTGCTTTGTGTCCTTTCAGTCCACATTTGTAACATGTTACATTGGCATCTTCATCTTTTCTATCATTAGTGTGTGACTTGGGAGGGCCTCGTCCTTGTCTCGTGTGGGTCTTCATCACATTATCTGTAGTTTCTGTTCTTTTCATTTTCTCCGCCTCCTCGTAAATCCGCAATCTTCTTTTGAAGTCTGTGAACGTAACGTTGTCCTCATTTTGTGTAATGTGGACTGCTAGCGGCTTGAAAAGGTCTGGTAGCCCACGGAGAATCATAGCGATCGTCAGCCCGTCATGGTTTCTCCTGCATCTCTCAGGGCTGTAATGGTATTCTCTGCTCTTATTAAGTAATCAGTAACACTCTCATGGTCAGTCATGCGTATCTGGGTTAACGATGTGTACATATTTATTATCCGTGGCTTACTTTTCCCCGAATAATGCTCTTTCATTATTCTCAGGGCTTCTCTGCCATTATCATCAGCTTCATGTCTTATCAGTGATAGGCTTTTATCATCTATCAGTCTTATCAGTTCAGCATAGCAATCAGCATTCTTCCGTCTGTCTTCGGCTAGCTGTTCAGCATCAGCATCAGCAGGCTCATACAAAGTAGTCTCTTTTAGCTTTAGAGTGTGCAAATAATCTAGGAATCTTGTTTCCCAAAGGTCATATTTATCGTCGGATCCATCAAACAAAAGCTGCGGTACCTGGAATCCTGCCGCTCTGCTTGCCATTTTGTAGAGTCGCCGTCTTTTCGCTTCTTTCAAACAAGGCCTTTAGCTTTACTGAATAACTCGTAATACGTCGCGTATAATCTTGCTCAAAAACGCCCGCTTGCTTCTGTGACTGGGCCCATAACCTGTTGAGCTTGAGTGCGCAGTTCACCATCGATCAGATACGAAGACAAAACGTTGCTCAAAGTTTTTACTTTTTCAGCATGCTCTCCGTTTATTCATCACTTCTGCTTTTTAGTCTAGTACAAAACGTAGCGACGTAAAAACACGTAACAACATACGTCATCACTCCCATACCATAATACCTTCAAATAGAACAATAGGTAATTTGACTGATACCGTAATGCAATGTATAAGAGTGCAATACTTAACAATATCTAAAATTGTGGTTATGTAAAATCTTCTAGGCCCAATTGTGGATGTTACTACAGTCCACACCCAAAAAGTTGTCCGAGACGTTGTCTTTTTGGTGGATGGATCTAGCTATGTTGTAAATAACCTGCAACCTGTACTGGACTTCATTACTGAAATGGTGAACAGACTAGATGTTCGACCTGAGCGAGTGACGTGGTTATTTTAACAACAACAGAAACACGGAGAGCAGCAAAATTATAGATTACTTTCACTAAAACACAGCATAAAAACAATGCAGCAGATATAGTTCGTTTTCTTACTATCTATTTATCCATAACCTGTTCAAACCAGATGTGGCAAGACGTTTCTGATCTACATTTAGCATTATTAATCTGTAGGCTAAGAACATTTCAAAAGAATCATGTAATTATAATTGGGAAATTGTTGTTAGATGGCTAGGATAGGACTTAAACTTTGAAACTGCTGGTTATCTTTATTTTCTGCTCAAGAGGAGAACGTTTTAATTGTTGAAGATATTTTTAGTAGATAATGCTTTTAAGTAAAATATTAAAATAGTATAGATTTCAGGAGGAAAAGCCTGAACAGAATTTTTTTTTTGTCACATGGCCTGGCATCATTCATTTTAGATAAATTATGAGAGCTAACTGTTTCATAGGTTGCCTGATTTTGGTTAGAATTTGCAGAAGGACTAAGCAGAATTCTTCTTTCTCCCCCCCTTTTAGCTTTGGCTGTTGGGAAGAGAGATATAATTTTCCTCATTGACAGTAGCATGGGTACCATCGTAATCAATGCAGTGCGAGAATTCATCAAAAGGTTTATTGACACCATGCCAATTGGTCCTGATCAGGTGCAGGTCGGAGTGGCCGTGTTTTCCACCACCCCAAGGATGGAGATCAACCTCAACTCATTCAGTTCAAAGGAATCACTAAGCTCTGCCCTCGCAAAAATAAAACCCAAACATTCAGTTGAAGTCAACATTGGTGCTGCCTTGGATTTTGTGAGGACCAACATGCTCACAGCTGAGAGTGGGAGCCGCATTCAAGATCAAGTGCCACAGCTTGTGTTGCTCCTAACCAGTAAAAAATCCAAAGACGGTGTCCAACAACCGGCTGATGCCCTTCGTCAAATGGGTGTTCTGACTTTGGCTGCAGGCTCCAGGGCTGCCGATGAAACTGAGCTCAAGCAAATAGCTTTTGATGACAGTGTTGTTTTCATGCTAAAGGACTTCAGGATGTTGCTGCGCAACCCCAGAGAAATTATCTCCCCTCTCTCTACATTGTCTGGTATTGTAACAGAGACTCCAACTGAAACAGGTAATATTTAGAGTTCAAACATGCTCATTTAGTTTATAAAAAAGCAGATTGTATTGTTCATATGTATTAGTTATGTATATAGATAGATATTTAAATTCATAAGATAAATATAAATAAAATACTTCACAAAACCATGTATCTTTTCTTATGCATTTTTGCAGATTGACACTGTCTTATTGCACAAATGGAAATTCTTGAACGTCATTTAAACGATACTTAGATATCTAAAATTGTGGTTATGTAAAATCTTCTAGGCCCAAATGTGGATGTTACTACAGTCCACACCCAAAGAGTTGTCCGAGACATTGTCTTCTTGGTGGATGGATCTAGCTATGTTGTAAATAACCTGCAACCTGTACTGCACTTCATTACCGAAGTGGTGAACAGACTAGATGTTCGACCTGAGCGAGTGACGTGGTTATTTTAACAACAACAGAAACACGGAGAGCAGCAAAATTATAGATTACTTTCACTAAAACACAGCATAAAAACAATGTTGCAGATATAGTTCGTTTTCTTACTATTTACCATACCTGTTCAAAACAGATGTGACAAGACGTTTGTGATCTACATTTAGCATTATTAATCTGTATGCTAAGAACATTTCAAAATAATCATGTAATTATAATTGGGAAATTGTTGTTAGATGGCTAGGATAGGACTTAAACTTTGAAATGGTTAGTTATCTTTATTTTCTGCTCGAGATGAGAACGTTTTGATTATTGTAGCTACGTTGTTTTTAGTAGATAATGCTTTTAAGTAAAATATTAAAATAGTATAGATTTACAGTACAGAATTTTTTTTTTGTCACATGGCCGGGCATGTACCGTGGGGAAAAAAAGTATTTAGTCAGCCACCAATTGTGCAAGTTCTCCCACTTAAAAAGAGAGAGAGGCCTGTAATTTTCATCATAGTATACCTCAACTATGAGAGACAAAATGAGAAAAAAAAATCCAGAAAAACACATTGTAGGATTTTTTAAGAATTTATTTGCAAATTATGGTGTAAAATAAGTATTTGGTCAATAACAAATTTCATCTCAATACTTTGTTATATACCATTTGTTGTCAATGACAGAGGTCAAACGTTTTCTGTAAGTCTTCACAGGTTTTCACACACTGTTGCTGGTATTTTGGTCCATTCCTCCATGCAGATTTCCTCTAGAGCAGTAATGTTTTGGGGTTGTCGCTGGGCAACACGGATTTTCAACACGGATTTTCAACTCCCTCCAAGATTTTCTATGGGGTTGAGATCTGAGACTGGCTAGGCCACTCCAGGACCTTGAAATTCTTCTTACGAAGCCACTCCTTCGTTGTCCGGGTGGTGTTTTTGGGATCATTGTCATGCTGAAAGACCAGCCACGTTTCATCTTCAATGCCCTTGCTGATGGTAGGAGGTTTTCACTCAAAATCTCACGGTACATGGCTCCATTCATTCTTTCGTTTATACGGATCAGTTGTTCTGGTCCCTTTGCAGAAAAACAGTCCCAATGCATGATGTTTCCACCCCCATGCTTCTCAGTAGTTATGGTGTTCTTTGGATGCAACTCAGCCTTCTTTCTCCTCCAAACACGACAAGTTGAGTTTTTAACCAAAAAGTTATATTTTGGTTTCATCTGACCATAAGACATTCTCCCATTCTCTCTTCTGGATCATCCAAATGCTCTCTAGCCAACTTCAGACGGGCCTGGACATGTACTGGCTTAAGCATGGGGACACGTCTGGCACTGCAGGATTGAGTCCCTGGCGGCGCAGTGTGTTACTGATGGTATCCTTTGTTTCTTTGGTCCCAGCTCTCTGCAGGTCATTCACTAGGCCCCCCCGTGTTGTTCTGGGATTTTTGCTCACAGTTCTTGTGGTCATTTTTACCCCACGGGGTGAGATCTTGCGTGGGCCCCAGATCGAGGGAGATTATCATTGGTCTTGTATGACTTCCATTTTCTAATAATTGCTCCCAAAGTTGATTTCTTCACACCACCCCCTTTTTTTGGGGGCCCCACTTTACGCCCTAAAAAATTTTTTGCAGATTCAGTCTTCCCAGCCTGGTGCATGTCTACAATTTTGTTTCTGGTGTTCTTTGACAGTTCTTTGGTCTTGGCCATGGTGGAGTTTTGGAGTGTGACTGTTTGAGGTTGTTGACAGGTGTCTTTTATACTGATAACGAGTTCTAACAGATGCCATTAATACAGGTAACCGGTGGAGGACAGAGGAGCCTCTTAAAGAAGAATTTACAGGTCTGTGAGAGCCAGAAATCTTGTTTTTTTGTAGGTGACCAAATACTTATTTTTCTGAGGAATTTACCAATTAATTCTTTTAAAAATCCTACAATGTAGTTCTGGATTTTTTTTCACTCATTTGTCCCTCTCATAGTTGAGGTATACCTAAGGATGGAAAAATACAGGCTTCTCTCATCTTTTTAAGTTTGGGAGACTTGCACAATGTTGCCTGACTAATACTTTTTTGTCCACTGTATCGAAATGTAAAACATACAATAACGTTAAATTTTTTTTGACTGAACCTCTGTTGGAGGAAGAAAATATAGAGGCCGCGCCTTTTGGAACTTTTAATGAATCCCCCTGACTTATATAAAAAATAAATAATTTATTTGTATGGTTTTGTAATATCTGGTTGTCTCCTTTTCCTATGTTCATGGTAGCTAGGACTCTTATTATAGAAAAAAAATTTTAATTTCATTACAGAAAAACGGTTTTGAACATGGTAATGGATTAAAATATATAAGTAACAGGCTGAATGTACATTAACCTTACATCTTAACACCTCTTTAAAAAAAAAAGCAGATCATAGATCATATATTTTGTCTATAGCCTATAATATACAGTAGCTTCGTAAATAGGAAGATTTCAATACATGAGGATTCTGAATGGGATTTTTTTAGCGAGCCATTAAATGACTTCAGACTCGACTCGGACTGTGACCAAGACTTCAGACTTGACTCAGACTCGACCTGAAATGACTTCAGACTTGACTCGGACTCCAAGTTAAAGACTTGTGAACATCTGTCTGATGGTACTAAAAGTGGATTTAGTGAAGTTTGTGATTTTTTTCAAAGAGTTGTTGAGAAACTTAATGTGAAGGAGAGCAAAATATCTGTGGTTCAGTACAGTGACAATCCAGTGGTTGACTTCTATCTTAAAACTTACTCAAAGTGGAGCTTCTAAATGACATAAAGGTCCTGAAACACAAAGGTAGACAAGCAGCTAACACTGGTGCAGCCCTCCAGTTTTGTGAGGCACCAGGTTTTCATTTCTTCATCTGGGAGTAGACAACTTTATGGAATTTTTCAAATACTAATATTGTTGAGTAGCAGACCATTTAGTGATGAAATAATAGGGCCTGCCATGGCCCTTAAATATCTTGAAATAGTGACAGTGAGCATTGGCGTGGAAAATTCAGATTCAAATGAGCTGAAAACTGTATCAATTCAGTCTCAATTCACACATTATATTGATCAATTTGATGACCTTCCTTTAATAGAGCCAAAAATAGTTTTTACATTAAAGAATATCTAAAAAGAATCTGAAAAAAAAAATTCCGAAAACTGAAGTTCCAAACTCAGCTGGTTCACTATAAGCAATCATTAAACAATTATTTGTGTTTAAGTTTTCAGAATTTGTACTAGTTCTATGCCTTTTTCAAGTCTCCGTCGGCTACGAGCACCTCTGCTAATGCCCTTAACGTAAATGTCTAGACACATGCTTCATAGAAATCATCATCAACCCCAATATGTTTTTATGTTCAAGGATGGGTGAAACTGAAAATTCTTTTTTCTTAAAGGGGTCATATGATGCTGCTAAAAAGAACATTATTTTGTGTATGGTGTAATGAAATGTGTTTATGCGGTTTAAGGTTCAAAAAACCTTATTTTCCACATACTGACATCTATCTACTTCTCCGCTCATCGCATGTCCCCCCTCTCCCTAATTCTATGAACATGCGTCGGATTTTTAACCAAAGCCCTCTATCGTCTGATAAGCGAGGTTGCTAGTGATGGCCAGCTATAACAGAGTGTTGTTATTGGCGGAATACCTCAAGCGTGTGACGGAAATGTTAGCCCCTTACCATACTGTGATGCCCTGTCCGCCGACGATTCAAAAACATGAAAACCCACTATAAACAAGGCATTTGTTGCATCCAATGGGCACATAATTACGGATTATAATGACTTAGACTGTACCTTTTATAATCGTTGCGTTGCATTCGTCCACGTAACATAAAACCATGTTTTGCATTTGGCTGCGATCGTAGCAACTGATAACAAAGTGCTACTCTACCATGCTCAGCAACCTCCCGCGTTTGAAATCGGGCAAAAAGTAGGAAAAATTCTATTATTAAAAACGAAAAAAATACTTACACGCGTCTGTGCCGTCCTAACAGCCCACATTGTAGTCTACTCTTCCAGGATCAGGAAACATTCCTCCATAAAATGCGCTGGACACATCTGAATATTTGGGTTAAACTCTATCTATCTATCTATAAATAAAGGCAGCTGACCTACGAAATCTCATACTGGAGGAATATAAATAAAGCAGACTTGAACTTGAACAATTGATATACAATCATTTGCCAATCCCTGTTTTAAAATTACAAAGCTGTGCCCATGCCCTAGTCAAATCAGGACACAAATTCCTGTTCGCACACCACAAACACAAAAACACAAAAAAAAATCCATTCACTTCCTGATCTATTCTCAGAGGCCCATAAAACTAAACAAAGGGCTGAGTCACAGACAGATTTAGACAAGAACTGAGCATAGCCTTCAAACTGGTATTCTGTCTAAAATTATAGCCTGTTTACATGTGGCCTTCAAAACCTCCTCCAGGTGGCAATGTGAGGAATCAAAATCATATAATAAGAACAAGGGGGAAGAAGAACAAAATGAATCTGTTAAAACTAAAATAAGACTTGAACACCAGAGGACGATCTCACACTACTGTTTAACTGAAAGAACTGCTAACTTTCACTTTACCCTATACAGTATAACAGTTTCTGACGTTTTAAGGGATGGTACATTACCAGGCTGAAGTGGCGTCTATCGACCCTCTCAGACTGCTCATCTTCCTGGCTATACAGAGAACCAGCCGTGTGGATGACAAGAGTTACAAACATGAATCTTTGATCTCAGACAAGAGATGCTGTAGTGATTACCAAGTCTGACTGTTCGAACACATTTTCGTCAGTCGAGTTATTCACATATTCTTATTCCGTGAAACTTTATGTACATTATGTGATGTTTCTTTTGTAATCTGTGTACATTTTGGAACTTTTTTTAGAAAGCAAAAAGGGTTCTATCTACAGAAGTCTAAGGAACGCAAAAACTTTGAAGCTCATTATCTCAAAACTGCTTAGAATGCAGATAGAACCCTATAATTCCAAGGGGATTTTATAACTATTACATCTAAATTATGTTTTTTCTGACTTTTGTGCGAGAGATTTTAAACAGGTTAGTAATCTTGGACTCTGTCATTAAAAATGTAACAACATAAATATTTTTCTTTTCTTTCTTTTTTTTTACTAAAGGGTTTTCTCTCTCACAGCTCCAAATGTAGAAGCTTGTGTCCAAAACTAAATAACTATTTAAATATGTTTTTTAAGGTACCATACCATTATCTAGCTATAGATGAGATTTAGCTACAATATTGATAATGATTAATTAAATCCTGAAAGTATAATTTAGAATGGGTTGCAAACTATAAATAAATAGATAGTAATTTTTGCCCCATGAGATCATTTTCATGCAAAAATGTAGTATAGTTTAAAGCAATGTCATAAAGTTATAATCATGAAGTTACATAACTGCTATTATTTGAAATTTAAACAGCTATTAATTTCAAATAATAGCAGTGATTATTTGAAATTAAAAACATTATAAATAAATTAAATTTTATTGTAGGTTTTTGTATTTTAAAATGTAACCTTTTTTCTTTTTGGTAAAGACAGTGCCACATTTAATGAAAAAATATCCTTTGTATAACTACACAGCTATGTTTTAGGCAATGCTTCTGTGTTCAGTTCTTTCATGGCTATGTTAGGTGTTTTTCTTCCACAGACATTTTGTTCTCCATGTTCCTTGCCTTATTAAATCAAAGATAATGTGAGTGCAGATGGCCGCTGTATTGTTTGGACAGATGAACGACATTCACAGATTACTTTAGAATCTTGCATGACATCAGCGTTCAAAATGCCTATATCACAAAGGAGCAGGACATTTTTTTTAACTCACTGTGAACTTCAGGCATGCTGTGTGTGTCATCATCCCGAGGCTCTATGTGATGAAAGGGGGGGGGGGCAGTTAGGGAGGAACAGTAAGAGATGAAAAGTTAAACTTAAGAAGACAAGAGACAGAAAGTGCGCTGTGATTCGTTGCAGGAAGCAACCACTGTTAAAAACAACAATAGAGGAATTAAACAGTGGCTTCAGCTAAAACTAGTTTACGCTGCTTCAACAAACACAAAATTCCAATGGCTGTTAACCACGTTGGTGTTTTTGGTGCAATGTGAACAAGACAGTTAGTCTACATTCCCCAACATTTTAGTTCCAACAGCCATGTTGGTGTTTGCTGGCATTTATTCACCATTGTGATCAACCCTTAAATATCATGTACATTATTAAAACATCTTTTTGTAATTTTTTAAATCTCACTTGACCCAAACAACAATGTTCCTTCTCTGACCTCTGTATTTAGGACAGAAAGAGCTTGAAAACTGGATAAAAGAGACACACTCAGGTCCAGGCACAGAGAGAAAGCAGATATGTGACTGTGTAAAGGAGTAAATCACATGGATGATTCGGCCCAGCCAATTCTCTATCTTTCCCTCTGGATCCCTCACTAAATCCTTCAAAGTAATGAGGGCCTCTCTCCTCTAAGCTCTGCCTTCAGTGTTCCTGCTGTAAGTCATCTGCCAGACATTGCTTCAAAAATTGTTTCACATTAACAGATGACACAGTAAGAATCAAATATCATTCCCTAATAACTAACTGGCTTTCTAAATGGTTAGTATTCCTGTTAGAAATGAACAAATAGAATGAAGTTTGCTAACCTAAATGTTTGGAACAGGGTCCAACTGAATGCTCTTTACAACAAGAGGATGGAGTTTTATTTTTCCTAAGGTTTTGCGAGTGGAAATCTTAATGTATTCATATTGCAAAACCACAATTTTTAAAATTTATTTTACTTAGTTTAACCACAACAAATGTATGTTTATAAAGATTTTGCACATTCTTGTTCCTTAGACTTAAAATTTAAGTCCAAATATAATGATCAAGATTGATCAGGGTTCCATATTTAGGGTCAGTTTATAATGGGAAGGATTCAAGTCTCACCCCTAATATTTTTTTGGGTGGTATAGTGTGTATAGTGTGCAAATTAAAAATGGCCAAGCAACCAAAATTACAATTTTGGAGTACTTGAGATGGAATGACTCTTGCTCAATTAACCATTCTTTTGAAGTCTACCTCTGAGGTCAGTTTGAGAACAGGCACGGTCACTGTTCAGCCTTTTGAAAAGTGAACTCATGACCTTTGCGCTGCCAAACCGCTTTAAACGAGAGCGTACATTCTCATGAAACCACTCCAGAGTCCCAATCTTAAGGATTCTATAAGAACAAAGATAAAAACAAAGAACAAAATTATTATTCAGTCAATCCAACTCTCATGAGAAAATGCAACTATTTTACAAAGTGGTGATATTCTATGAATTTGAATGATGTGATTCGCATCAGTGATCTCGTACAATTTTAACAACAACAACAACAACAACAACAAAACCCAAAACATAACCATTCAGCGGGGTAAGAGGAATGTACCACAAAACATCCAAATTCCAAAACGTAGCCAGTAATTTACCACAACCTCAAATAGTACACACTGCCATGACGTTCCACAATTGCCATTTCATAGGTTGATCGGACTACCAGTTGTGATATTTAAAGGGGTCATATGATGTGATTTTAATTTTCCTTTCTCTTTGGAGTGTTACAAGCTCTTGGTGCATAAAAAAGACCTGTAAAGTTGCAAAGACTAAAGTATCAAATCAAAAGCTTATTCTTTATAAAAGTTAAGAGTCGTCCACGCCCTCCTAAAATGCCTCGTTTGAACATGCCCCCACATGTCTACGTCACAATGTGGGAAGATTGCATAACGCGAACAAATGTTCACGCAAAGAAAGAAGGCATTAACTTTCTTCTGCTGTAGTATTGTTGCGGCCGCCATGTCGTGAGGCGCTGTGTGTTTCGTTGTTTGTGAAACATAAAGCACTTGTTTGGCCTTCCAAAAGAGGACAGATATCCGCTCGTCATGCCGGAGATGATCCGTGAACTGGTTGCTGCAGAAAGCATCAACTTCACGCTTGTGGATCGCGGATCGGATTTCACTGTGGCCTGAGTCAAGCCGGGGGTGTCGAATGTGTGTTGCTAGGCAAGCCCTCCTCACTCGGCCGCTCCTGCGTCGAATCTGCCGGGCACTGAGCGTTCTCAAGCCAACCACCGTCAACACTCACTCTAGCAACCACGATGCTCAACTCTAGCCCGCCGTGTGTTTTGTTGTGTATAAGTGAAACTACTTTGTTTGGCCTTCAAAAAAAGAGGACACGACTAGAAATCAGTAAAGTTGTATTTACAACACTGTTCCAGAAAAGTTCAAACCAAATATTCAGATGTGTGCAGCACATTTTTTGGAGGACTGTTTCCTGATCATGGTAGAGTATACTACAATGTCGGCTGTTCTGTTCACAGACTGTAAGTACGTTTTTTATAGTTAAAGAATTTGCCACTAATGATTCAAACACGAGTTTTCAGCAGTGTAGAGTAGCACTTGTTTGTAATTTATCCGATCACAAATGCAAACATGGTTTTGTGGTTACACCCACACCAAGGGTGACCGATGCAACGCAACCACGGTTTAAAAAAAGACAGTAGAAGTCATATAATCCGTAATAGGTCAATGAAGCAAAACAAATGCCTCGTTCTAATGTGTTAATGGTTCTGTCTAGTCGCTACGGCCCGGAAGCGGCATCAACGTTATGTTAAGGGGATTGGAACATTTCCGTAAAGCACGTGAGGTATAGGCCATCATCACAGTATGGTAGCTGGCCAATCAGAGCACACCTCGCTTTCAGAACGATGAACTTTGTAAAAAATCAACCCGTTTCAGAAAGGCGGGGAAAATAAGGTGTTTTTTGTTTTTAACCGTTAAACGCATCATAAACACGACCCGGTCATGGAATCCCATGGAGCTTTCATTGGCCAAGGCCCGCCCATGAGGCTGTTTGACTGACATGTCAAACAACCAATCACAGTTGGTTTCGTTCATTGTCACGTTTCGGGGCGTGGAAATGTCTCCACAATAACGGACCGCTGTGTTAAACTCTCGGACGTATTTTAAAGATTATGTGCCGCTAAATTTAAATATTTCACATACTTTTGAATATCCAGAGTTTAGTTGATCCTGATAAGCGTTCGTCGTCACAGTTGTAAACACGACGTTTTCTTCTTTCGTGAGGGGGTTTGGCGTCATGGCATCTTTTTTTCCAGGCGGAACGTTCTTACAGAACGACGACACGCAGTCTCACGGAAATCCTGTAAATTCAAACAAATCCGATGACGACTTCGAAAATGCTGACGTGTTCATTTTTTTGTGGTATGAATCAGACGTTAGCCAAACGTTCGCCTCGTGCGTGAGTCTAGGCTAGACCTATCTCTAGCCTACATTGTCCCACTGATTGACATTTGATAATTTACAACAATATTGTTTGCGACATTATTTACATGGGAAATTCGTTGGCGTATAAGTGTTTTATTTCTTTCTCTTTATGTTGTGACCGTACATGTGTCCTGTGAGCATATAAATCACAATCGTGGTCTGTCAGGTGCTACCCTGCCATTGGCTCTGGATCACAAAAACCAGCCGTGGTCATTTTATTAAAACGCTTGCCAGCGGGACTGGTAGACAAAATGTTGCCAATCACAGACACTGGCGCTTGCTGTGACAAGGGAAATTTGAAGGGCGCAGACAGCCGATTACAGAGGCGGAATACCTGCGTTTAGTGATAATACAGTAGCTCTATCTTGGGTCCTCTTCATTTATTTTGGTCTTGAGTTCCCTGCCGTGATAATACAACAATCAGTCTTGAATGCTTGATGTTTTTAGTTCTCGGTGTAAGGGACAAACAGGTCAATTAGCTCAAAGGGAATAATTTAAGTTTTTAAAGGGGACTCCACCATTAATATGTAAGGGCATTTGGACGGAATCACTGTTTTATGGCTGATCACTGAGACAGCCAGCGATTTTGTGAACGAGCCGTATGACATCAATTCTGCAATGAATATTTATATCCAAAATATAGTGAAAACACTATTAATTAGCATATGTAACAAGAACAGCAGTTTAAGACATTAACTTGTGAGCAAAAAACACAAGATACTTCTCTTTTCAAAATAAATAAGGCTTTATTGAATAAATCTAAGACATATAAACACACGCATTCACACATTCTCACAAGTTGCAGAAAGAGAGAAAGTGAAGAAATAAATAGTTTAAAAGAATGAAAATGTGAAATCCCAAGTTACAGCAATATGTGCAATTGCATAGATCTGAACAAACCATCAACTCACTTAATTAACCCTCGCATGAGTCCTCAATGAGGTTAAAAATTTATATAATGCACAGGTGGTTTAGCCCCCAGATTATATGAGAAGCACTTGGGTTCCTGTGTGCGGGGTTTCTTTCCTTGTCTGGTTGCCGAAAGGGGTTTTCCCGCTTTTCTGATTGGCTGGAGGTTTAGTCTTGGGAAGCCAGTGGTTGGGCGGTGGCTGGCGACGCGGAGCTGTGGTCTGAAGTTGAAGTTTAGACAGCACTCTTTCGGAGATGCGGCGTTAGGCAAAACTTAACTCAAAACACGAAACTCTCAACGGAAAATAAAAAAACTAAAGAAATAGAAGTAAAGTTTGACGATACCAGGTGGCGTTTCTCCTCATGGTTATGGAGGAGCTGGCGTGTAAGCCAGAGCACGCTCAAAACTAAAGAAGCATGATTAAAAAAAACATAGCTCAAAGCTATGACTAAAAAGAGGAGAGTAAAAACAAAGAGCGAGCAAAAAAAGGGGGTTGAAGAAGAGAGACAAGAGAGCAAGACAAAAAGCCAAGTTTGATGGTGTACTGAGTATTTAAACCAGGCTGTTTAAAACACCCCAAATGGTGTCTCGACCAATTTTAGCTCGGGGTGTTGCAATGTTTCTCATTCCCATTCATAAATCAACTGTTATCTCATCATTCACACGGTTTTGGTTTTCCCGCTTTTGCAGAATATAATTTTGGACATGATTTCTATAAAAAGAATATGATACATTTGACAAAGAACTGATTGGTTGAAGAAATGTTTCAAGCAAGAAGATTCAAACACATACATACCCAGCATGAATATAATCCTATAAACTATTCAATAGTAATTCAAAATACATTCACAATAAATGATTAAGACATGATAAGTCACATGTAGGTTACATACATAACATGGAGTTATATATATAGCAATGATTAGTTGCTCAGGTCCTTTTAGTGTCATTAGGTGCATGGAAAGGCAGTTTCCGTGCCATTCTGTGAATGTATGAAGACCAGAGATTAAGATGTCTGTAAGGAATTTTAGTCTGTTCTTTGTCGTGAGGTGGGGGGGAAAAGTCAATCCGAAGAGCTCGTGATCACTACCACATGTTTCCATGTGACGGTCACGCAGTGCATCTCTTTTGACCATTATTCTTAATAACTTGCCCCAAAATTTTACAATCCCCTTGGACTTGTCAATGTGTTCTTTTATGTTAATGTTGAAAACTGTTCTGTGAAAGAGTGGTTTAGGCTTGCTTCAGACTGGCTAGGGTCTGATTTAAGACATCCTGTTGTCTTGGGCCTCTTGTGGAATTTTTGTGCTCCTAATGTTTCAACCATGTTTTGACCAAATCTTAGATTGTCTGATTCGATCTGATATCCTACACTAGTGTGTAAAAAACAGTTGTGACCTCTTGTTCCAACCGTAACCAATTAGAAATAATGAAAAAATAAAAGAAATATCGTTTGCCAACACTGCTAGTATATGGATGCCTGGTTTTAGACACATATCGCGGTAGAGAATTTGGCACCGTCGCCGCGGTCAGTCAGCGACACCGCTGCACAGGACTGAGATTTTCTGTTTCAATGGGCATTAAATTCATGAATATTCATGAGTTTCCCGGACATGCTCGTGGAACTGAGAATTTTAGGTAACACTCTTGAAGGACTGGAAAGTCAAGATCTGACATCACAGGGGGAAAAATAAAAAAACAGTCATTTTAAATTGCAAAAACATTTCACAATATTACTGTTTTTGACTATATTTTTAATCAGATAAATGCAGTTGGTGAACAAAGAACCTTATTAATACAAAACCTTTAAATAGTAATCAATAATCATATTATCAAAACAAGAACAAGCACACTTATGAACATTTGTAAAATTAAATTATTTTGTTAACATCAAATGAGTTGCTTATTCCATTCCATAACATGCTGTAAAGTATAGGCTATTTGTTTTCTCATTTACAGTGTAGCAAAATGTACACTGTAAAAAAAAAAATCCGTAAAAAAATTTAAATAATTTAATAGACCAAACCATCCGACAAGAGACTGATGCAATGTGGATACCTGGTACTAATACTACCAAAAACTGTTGGTGATGAGAAAATCACATGATGAACCAAAGCCTATCACAAGCAGCTTTAAAATATTAACATATATAGAAGGTGCACAGTGTCATTCACACAAACACTAAACACTATCATGGTAACACACATGAAACTGAAATAATGCAATAAACATTAATTTAAAAAGTAGATGTTACCTTACCACATAGAATGTACAAACTGATAAGAAACACCTAAGAAACATATTTCACCAAAACAAAAAACATTACATTTGGACAAGGTTAACGCAGGGAATATGGGCATGTTAAATTACTGTTATTCGCTGTAAATTAACAACGCGGTTTCCTTCAAAACCGGTTCTATACTACAGTAAAATTAAATGTAATGTACAAAAGTTGTTTCACCGTATCTAGTAGGGGAACGTACCGTAACCATAAACAGGTTTTATTGTAAATTTTTACACGTCTGTTACTGGTTAAATCACAGTCATTTTTACAGGTAGGTATTCTACACTTGTCCAAAAACTATTTGTGTAGTCCAAAAATTTTACGTCTGAGGCTATTAAAGGAACAGGAGCCTCAAACAGTTTAAGAACAATAACAACACACTGTTAAAAAAATGAAAGTGAAATTTAACGGTGGACAAAGATGTACAAATGCTACAGTAAAAACATGGTAATGGTGAACGGAAATTTCAATACTATATACGCGTGAAAAACTGTACTGGACCATCAAACTGTATTGGACATTATATGTAATTTTAAGGTAGTATACCGTTATTGGAAGTGAAAAAGGCAGTATATTTTACAGTGAATAAACGTAAATTGACATTCCTAGAATTCCCTGTGTTACATTTCAAATCTGATGTTTTTTTTTTTAAATAACTGTTTCTTCTTAGT
>JADLZN010000716.1:0-36867 GCA_018155175.1 Sinocyclocheilus anophthalmus
CCCCAAAACTTTCATATCTATGATTTATTTACCTTTAACCTTCAAGGTTCCAGCTTCTACTGCTCATATCTCTACTGCATGTCATGGAGTCATTAGGCAGTCTGTTAATTAAAATATTTCTTATTACTAAATTTCCCTGTTATATTGGAAGAAGTTTGTGAAAAGTAATGGAAAATGTATTCTTTCGCCCACTCTTGCTTCTCGGCTCTTTAAACGTTATTTCTTCTTTCACTAGCCTGCGTTTGTCCTGCTTTTAAAGGCAGATCTTCCTCTGTAATTACTGTACTGTGTGCACTGGTCCCTCAGTTTGACTCTCTTTAACCTTCCTCTTTGCTGACAGCTCTGCCCTGAAAATGATCTGCATGGCTGATCAATGGTGTGCTCTTGGACAGCTAGATTTTTACACTTTTCCTGAATTCTGGGATATCTCGGAACCATTTAGCAGTTCAGAATGAACATTTTCTCCCCCAGCCTCCATCTGCAAAGGCCTATCATTTATTGGGGGTAGCAGTAGTTAAAGTTTACATTGAAATTCAGATCAATTTAGGGGTCGTTGCGTAACATTTTTAGCATACAAATGAAATTTCTCTCTTAACGGTCTTCAACATTGAAGGCTAGCCTTTTAGAATATTTATGCTAGGGATGTTGAGTAGGATGTTAATTTGTGGTAGATAAGGTATTCTGGGTGGTTGCTTACTTTCAGATGGCTGGTCTGAGTTCGCAAGTAGAAAAATCATATTAATAACAAACTATATAAGCAAGCAGGGTGAGCCCAGAGAAATGAACAGCACAGTTCGTGTTAGGCGTTTTTCCATATAGAAAAAATGGCTACAGTGGCTTTTATACATGGTCTTGTCATTCAGTACATTACGTGTTTTAGTATAATACCTTTCAATAGGGGAAAATGTTACGTGCGAAAACTTCAAAGGCATGGTGTCTGTACTTGTCTGCTTGCCTGTACGGAGTTGATCTTTTTAAAATCACTTAATGCATTTCATAATGCACATTCATATTTGCTGTTCTGTCCATAAGAGTTTGCCACAGCAACACAAGACATATAGGCTACCTGAATTGTCTTTATATCATAGTCCATATTATTACAACATTAATCGTTTGCTGATGGGAGGACATGAAAGTGTGCGCATTGGTTCATGGCCATTGTTGCTGTACTACATTAATAAAAACTATATATAGAATTGATCTTTAATTGAACTAGGTATACAATACCTTACGCCAGTTATGGGTTATGTTTTTTAAAGGAGGATAAACGCTGAACGATGTGTACTTTGTTGCATTGTTCATGCTAGTCCACGGATTTGCGGGTTCGTCTTTTTGCAGGACCCGACGTTATAGTAGACTAACAGTTTTATCGTTTAATCCCCTACCACCCGCATTTGTCTCATTGGTAAACAACACACGATTTGATGTCTATTTCAAGTGACCTTCGGGGTGTCGCCGGTTAGAGGAGAGTGCAAGTGAAGATGGCCCAGTGACAGAATTTCCTGAATTTCTACACAGTAGCAGGTGTGAAGACAGACAAAAAGAAAACTAACTTACACCCACAAAAGTAATCATAAATCGATAAAATAAAAAAATCAAGACTGCAAGTTATGCGCTAGCAGACGCGCAATGGATCGTGTGCTGGTCTGAGATGTATATGAGCTTATATGTGCAAGGCTCGCTAGACCCCTCTTGCCTGGATGTGCAATGCTGCATTTTCTCTAATTTGAACCCATGAATGTGGACTGAATTTGTTAGTGACATTTTCAATGGGACCGACATATGTGTCACCCCCGACACTATACTACGACTACGTTTTTAACAGATGATATTTCCGAACCCCGGAGTTTTAGATGGGAGGTAATATGGATAATTGTTTAAGATATTCAGCAGGTAAGTAGACAACTATGTGGCATTTCAGCTCTATAAAACGTGCAAGCCTGTACAAACAAGGAATGCATATTTTGTCAGTTAGTGCAAGTTCAACAGCCTGTGGTGTGTTTCAATAGACATTGTCAGTACTTTGCTCCAGGACCAATAGTAACAACACAGTATCTTTCATCAAAACGCCACTTGGAAAATGGCAAGATCCTCTATTTATATATGTGCAGGGAGTCGTTTCAAACAAAAACAAGACAAAAAAAAGCTACACATTTTTCTGTAAACTGTGTCTTGTGGATTCACGGTGGAGATCTCTGTGATGTAAGGAATAATTAACAGTGGTTTGTTGAAAGTACCTGCACCTGGAGAAAATCTCCATCTCTGGATCTTTGAATCACCAGATGAAGTGAAGGTGAATCTGATGAGTTTGATCGCCTCCCTGGATCTGAGCTGAAAGTGGTATAGAAAAACATCAGGCCCCCACACCCCCCCAAACTGTTAATTATTAAATGATTTATAAACTTCATATATAGCGAACATATTCGAGTGTGGGAGAACAGGATAATGAGGATGTGTAACTCAGTTAGTCATACATGTGTATGAGACATATGCTATTAAACTTCTAGAAGAATGTATAGTATATATCACACACAGTGCAGAATAGTAAAGGGTTTGGGTAGGGCCCGAAAGTGTGGCAGGAGCTCACGCACAATCACATCAACTGGCTAATTAAAATAATACAATAAAATATAAACTTTGGCGACCGTGGGGTGGGTGGGGTGGGGGGGCATGGGGCCTTTTTAGTTGGGTGGTAGACGACAGTCCACCACATTACAGACAGTCTGAAACGATTGCAGTGACACTGTGGCAAGGTAATTTCAATATGATGTGGAACACTGGTTTGTGCAATCTAGGAATAATTTTTATAGCTTTGAGGGTCAGAACAATCCAGCATATAATGAGAGGAAGGGGTGGGGGGTTTTATTTGTATTTATGGAGGGCTATTTTGGAATTTCAACATCCGACATGACGACACTGTGATGGTATCAGTCAATGAAACTCCGGCTGTAGTGGAAAAATGACATTCAGTTCTCTGATGGTCCTTACCTATATAGTGCAGTTTATGAAGCGACCTTCTGAAATAACCGTGGCCAGCAGCTAATGACGTGCTGTGTTTCGAGCTGTCGTAAAGAGGTACATGATATGTGCGTGCAATTGCACGGTTACCGAACCATTCACTGCTTCAGAAATGACGTGAGGGTGCTCTAAAGATTAAGCACGCGAGCAGCGTCTCTTATTCCTCACCAATCTACAGGCGGCGAGGTGAGTAAACGCCTGTAGCCGGTTCGTGTGTGCCGTGACACATTCTCTCTAAATGTGGAAAGACGAAGGCGATTGGTGTTGCCTCAGATTGAGTGCACACTCAGAATGCTCCTGTGACCGCATGGTTGGACTGGGAGCTATGTGTGTGTGTATGTATTCATGTATACCAAGTTCCTGGGTTTGTACACCCACAGAGGGATCTCTCCTGGAACTGACAAACACAGCAGCATGGACAAGAAAGCACGCAGGGTCTCTACTTCCTCCGCAATATATCTGAGAAGATCCAGAGCGGCCCCCTTCAGCGACTTCTACAGACGGTCACCTTATTGATTGACAGCATCTCCTGAAGCAGATTGAGTTTTATCACTGTTGGTTCCCCTTTCCCTCCCCCCCGCCCTCGCACTTGGCGCCGTGCGCAACGCGTCCTGCCGCCAAGAAGATACTCAACGCACTAGTGAGAAGCCGCTGAGAGTATCGTGGGTGATCCCCCATGTCCCTCCCAGTGACCATTTACAACACCGTCTTGTCTCACCCGCAAAGGCGCCTCTGCATTGCAGTGATCCCCAGACCAACCACCACAACGCTTCTAGTCTGCGCCATCAGGGACCGGCGCGGGAGCCCGCGGGATGGGTCTCAGTTTAAGGGCCGTGAACCGAGGGCAGGCACTGAAGTGAACAGTTCATCCATCAGGCTGTCAGGAAGCCGAACTCCCTCCCGACCTTGCCCCCCTCCCCTCTTTTGCCCCACGCACCACTGAACTCTGACCCTCTGACGGACTCTCCCACTCCCCCCTCCCAAATACACACAAACACTGTCACTTTAATCAGTCTGAATAAACTCTTTTGCACTACAAATCATATAATCTGCAATGTATTACTTCCATCGGTTTGACACTCTATCTGCCATGTGCCTGTGTGCTTATATTTTTTTATATTTGTACCTTATTTGTCTATTTGTTAGTTTATTCTATTAATCTGTCTCTATCTGTATATGTTTACGTAGTGGGCTGTGATGCACCAAGGGTTGTTCTGAGCAGTTAGAACGTAAATGTCAATCTCTGTGCGGTATGGCGACATGGGGAAGAAGGTGAACATAAAGCAGACTCGTGACTTGAACTTGACTAAGTACATGGGTTGTTTTTTTTTTTTTATAAGCAACGGTCTCGTAAGCACCAACAAGAAGAGCAATGTACAGTGATAGAGAGCCTTGCAAGAAGTTATTACTTTTACAAATTGTGTACATGGCTGCTGGTCCTCTTAGCACCACTAAAAATAATCACTTTATTCAAAGTATGAATGGATTATATAGCCTAAAGTGCGCAAAGAGTGTTCACTTACTTCAATTCATCACAATCTCACGAAGTTCCGTTATAATAAATTAATCTCTCTACACTGCACAGTGAGTCTCTTATTTACTCCCTGTCTACTCTTTGTTTGTTATGAGATTCGTGAGCGAGCATAATCAGCACTGAACAAAAACTGTGTTTTGAGCGGTGAGTGGATTCTAACTTAAACACCTCTGACTGGCAATTGTGTTCAAGAGATAGTCTCCTGTTACTGTCGTAACCTCGGTTCCCTGAGAAGCTGGAATGAAGGACATTACGAGAAATCGCTGTGGGAACACCTGCTCTCTGATAGAACAACACCAATTCCCAACAATATTGTGATTTGCGTGCGAAGGAAAGCTCGTAGTGATAGGCGGAGCAGACCAAAGAGAGCATTGCTCAGGTATTGGGTACGAATTTGCAATAAGCCTAAAAATAGACCAACCCCCCGTATTTTTGCGGACGCCACTGACCCCTATGAAGAACAGCAACATAATACGACATGAATCCCGAACGCTACCATTTGTTCAACAGTATATGCCTGCGTTACGGCGCAGGAGTAAAGCAAACCCCTTACAACAGTGCCGTAATATAAAAATGTACATCATCCTGCACAGTGTCAACAGCACACTAGGTAAAAAACTGTGCTCAATGCAAGTATAGCAATAGTAAAAAGCACATAATACAAATGTACATAGTCCTGCACAGTGTCAACAGCAACACGCGGTAACAAACTGTGCTCAAATTGCAAGCATAGCAGTAAACTAGAAGAACAAGTGAAGTTAGAAACTGTTAGAATCCAGCTTCTCTGAAGACCAGCCAGCTGCAAAGCATATATCCCTAATAGATGTGCCTTTAGACTAGGCCCATGAAGAGGCAATAGCTTGCGTCGTATGGGTTCTGATGTTGAGAGGTCATTCCTGTACCTGGCTCACATAAGCCAACATGATAGCGTCCACTATCCAGTGAGAAAACCTTGGCTTAGATACTGTTCATCCCTTAGCACAGCCACTGTAGCACACAAAGAGTTGGTTAGACTGTCAAAAGACAGCTGAGCGGGCGATATAAATCCTCAAAGCCGTAACAGGGCAAATGGAGCTCTGAGCTTTGGCGTCATGCAAGGTCGACAGCTCAGCAGGGCAGTCGTGCCTTAAATGGTGGTAGAAAAGAGATTTAGATGTAGCTCCGGTTGGGCCGGAGACTAACAGCTGCGTCACCGGCTCAAGAGATACAATCGTATCCACAGAGAGCACGTGTCAAATCTACATGCATTAGCGTTTTATCTAGTACTGGTTCGTTTTTTTTTTTTTTTTTTTGATTTTTTTTTTGTTTTTTTTTTTTTTTTCTGGCATGATAAACAGGTAGAAAAATCCCGCCAAGGGGGCCAGCTCGCCATGTCGATAGTCTTTATTCCAGCACATAACGCGTCAAGCACTCCCATTTAAGTGTGTACAGAAGTCAGAGCGTCTCCCATCAGCAGGGAGTAAGACAGCGAAAGAACAGCTGACAATGTATGTTCTCGCTCGTCGCAAACAGATCCACCTCCGCCTTCCCAAAGCGGTCCCAAATCATTTGAACCAAACTACGATGCAGCCTCCACTCTCCGTGAGGGATTCCACTCCTCAAGAGCATGTCTGCTCTGCGGTTTAGGAGACTGGGGATATGCGCCGCTCTGATGGAAAGTAGATGATGATCCGCCCATAACAGGAGACTCGCAGCCTACTTGAAAAGGGCTCTGGAGCGCATGCCGCCTTGGCAATTTATGTACGAAACCACAGACATGTTGTCGGTGCGAATCAGCACATGTCTGGTTCTGTCCAGAATCCTGAATTCAAGCCCATAGGGCTAAGGACTGCCTTCAGTTCCAAGCGGTTTCTGTGCCACCTACTCTGAAACGCCTGAAGTCGGTACGCCCTCACACACTGCTACCCAGCCTGAAGTTGACATCTGTCATGACCACAGTGCGTGCTGTCACTAGTCCAAGTGGAACCCCCCTACTGAACCCTACTGGTCCATGCTGTCCATGGAACTCGAGCTTTCAGCTGTTTTTTTCAACTGTTGCAGCCGCATGTGCAGAAGACCCAGGTGGCAATCTGATGATGCTGATGCCAAAAGTCCTAGGAGCCTCTGGAATTCCTTCAAGGGAACAGACCGGCCTGGTCTGAAGTGGCGTAGAGCTGAAGAGATGGTCTCTATGAGAGAGAGAGAGAGGCGAGCTCGCATCTCCACAGAGTCGAAACACACGCCCAGATATGTTATAGACTGACTTGGGGTGAACATGCTCTTTTGCATATTCACACGCAGCCCTAGGGACTCTAGATGGCGAAGCAGCGTGTCCGCATGAAAGATAAGCACATCTCTTAAATAGGCTCAAATCAGCCAATCGTCCAGATAATTTAAAATGCAGATACTGCTCGCTCTGAGAGGTTAAAGTGCTGCATCCATCCATTCGAGAACGTGTGCGGGGCTAAAGCCAGCCCGAATGGGAGCACCGAGTACTGGTATGCTGTGCCCTCGAAAGGAAACCTTCGGATGCGCCTTGTGACCTAGAGCACACTAAACATATGAACTCATTTTACACTACTGTGTATGGTCCTATAAGTATATTTTCCCACACCGTCTGTGTGTGATGATTAATCTCTCGATGTCCTCCCCTCCCGCCTATATGTGCAAGCAACTGTGTGCTTTCATTAGCGTCACCTCGGAAATGCTGTGCTGTGGACCCCACGCGCCATTTGGTATGTGTATGTGGGATCACGCGCGCTTCACAGACCGATTTTGTTACAGAGTCCCCCATCTCTCTTGGCACCACAAAGTAGCATCTGTAAAACCCGCTCTCCAGCTCGTTCGGAGGGACTCGCTTAATCGCTCCTTTTGCAAGCAAGCTGTGAGCATCTTGTCTCAAAACAGGGGCATTTAAGGCAATGTCAGTGACGGAACCACGACGTTGAAACAGGGTGGTCTGCGTCTGAACTGGAGAGAATACCCGTGTTTTATTATGCCCAGCAGCCAGCAAAAAGCGCCTGGAATAGCTTATAACTGACATAACGGCTGCATCTCTCTGGTCGCTATCGCTAGCAGCAATATTCATATACTGGAGCCTCGCCCTGGCTCGTGGAGGCCACAACAGGTGCTCTGAGGCAGGGCGAATAATTTCGTATCGATAGGATGAGGAGGAAACAGCTCTTTTTGAGAGAGCGCTTGTGTTTTTATTGTGCAAACAGAAACATGAATCTTGCATTTTTCATCTGCAGGAGCAAGGGGAACATACTGTAATTCAGGATCTGGCGCTTGGAGGCCGGGCCTCAAGCGAGCTCTCTCCTCCTATTTGCAGGTCTGTCAGGACGAACGCTTGGCAGCCAAGGGCTGCTTAACTGTTCCCTGAGTGGAGCAGTGTGCAGAAGAGGAGCGTGATCTCAATGGTGGATGGAACACATGCCGGGGCATCACGTGACTCATTGCCTTTGCATGCTTTTGCGCCTCAGAGAGGTGCTCGATAACAGACTCCACGGCATCAACAAAGAGGCCAGAAAGAGTGATCATGTTAAGAAGCGCCTTACTGGAAGTCTACAAGGCTTAGAAGGCAGCCTGAGGTCCGCGCCAAGCGTGGCCGAGGAAGGGCACAGATGTGTAGATGGTCTCCTTGACGGGGGGCATACGCACATAACCGTGGGCCCAGAATCCACTCCAAAACATACCCTGAATTTTGGACATCAGAAGAATGGAACCCTCCTCCTTGAAGCAGCCTGGCGGTGGCTCTACTGGAAGTATCAGGAGTCGAGCCAACTCCTGGCAGGTTCCTCTGCCCAGTTGAGGTCGCTCAGGGTGAAGGCTCTTGTCAGCAAAAAGAACTGGGGGAGGGGAGGGCCCACCAGCGGCTCGCTGGTAGCAGTGGGCTCCGTACCCATAAGTCTTCAAACACGTGCCAGTAAGTCAGCGCAGAGCACACAGTCGAACTCAGAGAACGTAGCCTCAATGTGGGCCAGGCACAGGAAGGCGACGCAGAGGTCATTTGGGTCCAGCGGGTCGATGGGGCCCGCGCAAATTCGACAGAAGGTGCCATTGGATGCGGTGAAGAAGTTACTTTTGCCGCATTTATACTGCCCATGAGCTTGTGAGTATTTGCATGTGATTTGCATAAGTAGCGAAATTGGAGAAGGGGAGGAGTCCCCACAGCGATTCTCGCAGTATAGAGTGAATGCTTGAAAGGGAACAACAGATATGTCTGTGATTGGCTAACGCTGCAAAAACACAAACACAAAATAGAAACATTTGATGCTCTTCAGAGCGCAAACACATGCACTGGAGCGATTGCCAGAAAAAGAGTTTGCCAATATGCTATTATTTTGCAGTTTTAACTGAGGGTGCTCCTACTTTCGTTTCTTTTCTAAGCACCCCTGACGAACCCGACCAGAACAAGTGTAAATTGGCACTATGTAGGCTACATTTCAGAAAATCCCTGGCTCACAAATATTTCAATGCAAATACTCCATAACCATGCCACGGCGGGCCAAACTCAAAAAACTAACCTTATCATAAAACCTTACCTTGAATGACTGATGTCTATTCTAAAAACAAGTAGTAGAAGTCTGGATTTTGAAGTGGTAGAGGTTGAATAATGGGTCGAGTCGTAATCTACATTTTCTGTGAGATAGGTGGTTAGTGTATAAACATTCAAAGGGAGCTGCTAGTTGGATCCAGGCAGACAGCGCGTTCGGGCCAAAACCAAGAACGACAACAACATAACTAGGCTACCCAGGGGTAGGCAGGTTCGGTCCTAGAGAGCCGCAGTTCTACAGAGTTCAGCTCCATCCCTAATCAAACACACCTGAACAAGCTAATCAATGTCTTCAGGATTACTAAGGCTATAGGCAGGTGAGTTTTTTTTCAGGGTTGGAGCTGAACTCTGCAGGACTGCTGCTCTTTAGGACCGAACTTGCCTACCCCTGGGCTAACCTAAGATACTAATTAGCATATTACTATTATCATTATATAATTCTAATGAAACAAATGACAACACAAATCACATTTAAAGTAATTAATTTAAACATTCAAATTATATTATGGAGAAAAAAATCTGTATTTCCATGGATCTGACAGGGTGAGCAAGCTGTAAGCCCACCCGTAGATCTGCCCCTGATCACCAAATACACAAGAAACCTAAAAGTCAAGGTGAAAGAAACCCTTTATTTAAGATATTCTATCAAATAAACAATCACAAAATGTCTTCCAGAGATTCATATTTATATGAGGAAGTCAGTACGCATTAACTCACCTTGATCAAAATACAAGATACAGGTTCTCAAATCTTCCAGGTAACATCATAAAGCTACACAGAACTCCCTGCAGAAACTTTGATAAATGTTTCTATTTAACACTTTGATGCTCTGTTTTTCAGTGTTGTATCCGTCATTTACCTGCTTAAAATGGCGACAGGACAACTTTCACTTTCACTTTTTAATTGTGACGCAAGAGAGAAAGAGAGACAGAGAGAGAGAGAGGACCTGCGGAGCTCTAAGTTTTCTTCTTTGTTTGCTATTTTTGAATGAAGAAAAGATAAAAAAATCTACATCTGTGAACATACCACATAAGTCCAGCAGAAGTGAACGTTGATGAAAAGAACTCAACAGCATTTTTGTTTTAAACAGTAGCGGCTCCTGACCGTAGTAATTAGTAATCGACCCGAGCACGGCTGCCCCACGGCGCCTGCGGCTCAGACTCGGCATCGGCGTGTATTATCCGGGCCGAGTGTGGCCCGCAGCTCGCTCTGGTGCATGTGATTTTGTTACGGCTGTAAAGCACTGGGCCGATTCCTGTTCACCGTAACTGGCCCGAATCTGGCTGTAGAGTCCGGGCCACTTCTGGCAATGACTCAGCTAATGTTCAATCACAGATGGTAACATAATGTAACAATAATTAACATAATTGTCTTAGAATTTACTAAATACCCTGTCAGTATCTTGTAATGTGACTAACTACGTGTTTAAAGTCGTGAATTTGTCAAAAACTAAATATCTGCGGTAAAGCGTAAATAATAATAAAAGTGTCTTACAAGACAGAACATTTTTTAATATTTGGATGTAATGCAGCCGGTCATTCTTTTATACGGTTTTAATAGTTTGAAACGCACTTCATTGCGCTCTCAGGTGATCTTCACTCGCGCTGCGGTGGGAGGGGTCTTACTGTACCTGTGTGTTAGTGGCTAGTGATGCAAAGTCCGATTCTTTTCCGCGAACCGGTTCTTTTCGGACAGTTCGGTTCATTGAACCGGCTCAAAAAGCCGATTAATCGGTTCCTGACATCATCAAGCAATAACTCTACGCATTTCTTTTCTAACAACTCAGTGCCATGTTGTATCAATGAAACATTCAAATAAAGTCATTTGTGGTGAATGCATATTGCTGATTATTGCCATATAATTAACTTAAGTTAATGGTGTTTGTGGTCAGTTTCATTCGCGGATCCTTTATGTCAGAAAGGACTGACCACTATTGACTTGAGATTCCTTAAAGTTTCGCACCTACAGCACACACAACAGCACAAACCCGGATATGTTCTACATGTCTAAAGTATAAATAAAAAAATTAACCAGTCTTATAAACTCCTTGATTTAACTTAAACCATCGTAATGTTAGGTAACTTATGTCATAGGTTCTGCATGCGAAAATAACCCGGCTAAAATTCAGGTTTTTTCCATGTTTTTAAATAACACCGCAGGTCTTTTTAAATACGAAGGATAACTAGCATATCTCCAGTAGGCGTATGTTTTGGTTCTTATAAAGAAACTTGAACGTATCAGGCTCTTCAATTCCGTGTGATACACACGCAGTTCCCCAACTCACTGATCAGAATCTATCGGTAATCCTCAGTCAACCTACCCGCCACTGACTAATTCGTTTCTTTTTGAGTTGATGACGTGCTACTTTCGGCTTGGTTAAATTTTTATATTTTTTCGTTTTTGGTATTAATCAAGAAAAGGTTATCAATCACGCTGAAAGGATGGACAGGCTTCGGACAACCTGTTTCTTACAAGAAACTTTAATGTGAATAGTCTTAAAGAGAGCACACTAGAGCTTTGGAGCAATCAAACCCATTATTTAATTATAAATTTCCATTATCATGTAATATTTTATAAATGAGGGGATTAAAATGAAAGAATTTCGCTAAATAAATAATCCTGAGGTCATGTATTACGAGTCTTGCAAATTTTATGTAGGACCAAAATTATTAACAATATCTTATGAAATTATACTTACCTGTATTGATAGTCAACGCTGAACTGGGTGATTTTGCATAGTAGCTCACCCTTACAATATCGAAATCTTTAAAAATCACATAGCGTTTAAAACCACAGACTATCAATAAACTGTCAATTTCATAATATTGCGGATTTAAAAAAATATAAGTCATTAATGCCTGTGAAGTTATATATGCGTGGCACCCACAATCTTATACAGCTAAAAGTCAGCACCAGCGTGTTCGGTAGCATCGCGCTCAATTTTGCCAAAACTATCTTCTTTTTGGATCTACTGTAATTATTTCCCCACACTAATTTCCAGGTTATAATAAGTGCATAAGTCCAAACTTATCTCTTAATTTTACTGTAAGTAGTGTCAAAACTTTACCCCAAAATAAAGGCTTTAAAACATCTAACAAGCAAATGTCACCTTTTAAGGGCTCCTCTTTTGGTTTTTCCTCTTTTGGTGAAAGTTTTTAGGCAGCTTTCAAAATGGCCACCAGACATTGTGAACACTTGGAGACTCATATCTCAGTGTGCAATGGTCTGATTGACTTGAAATTACAGGAGGTGTATAGTAAGATTCACATCAATTGACATTAAGTAGGATAATAAAAAAACATTTATTTTCATAATCTGATGTTAAAAATGGCAGTGTGCTTTAATAGGTACGTTTACCCTAAATGTTATTTTAAGATTAGTAGTGTTGCAACATTCTTTCAACATCATTTTTATTAACACAACATTCCAGATACAAGCAAGTATATAATTACATATGCATTTCAACAGGTATTTGAATTATTAAAGATGCACACTTTCAAAAAAACTCATTAACAGATTGGTGAAAATTGCATATCGTGTAAAAAAGTTGAATATTTAGTTTAACTATAGCATTTAGTTTAGCTATTATTTACTATAACTTCACAGCTGAACATAATAAACTATTATATTAACATTTAATCAGTGAGAACTTCTATATGAATTTGTGTGTGGGGTGTGTGTGCTGAAAAACTAGCACTGTGGGAACTGTGGTCCATGGCCTGTCTCATCACGCTCTATCTGTAAAGTAAACCGATTGGCTGATGTTACAAACTGTGTTATTACAAAATGCTTATGAAATCATTAGTGTGGCTATGCCAAAAAAGTTATTAGGATCTGTGGAAGAAATTTGATTAATATGTTATGTTTGCATTTTCTATATTGCTTAGAGTCACATGCTTCTTTGCTGATTTAACAGAACAAAGAACAGCTATTGATCTTGAAGGTGTGTGTGACAGTAAAGAGCACACACACGATCGTTATTTTAATGTGGAATTGTAATGGAATGGTAAAAGGGTGTTGGTATGTGACAGGAGGGCCTCCACCCAAGGATAGAATAAACAAGATAAGCAAGTCTAAGACTGTGGTTGAAAATTCCATCGTTGGCCTAGAGAGATCACATTCGGAGAGATGAGATTTATAAGAGCGGAAGAATGCCCTCCCTTCACTGTCACACTCTGAGTGACTGTATGACTGCTGGCCTTTTCTTGCAAAGAAAATAAAACAATTGGTATATTTGTATCTTATTCAGAATTGTTTGTTTTTTATTTGCCACAACAGGATAGGCTGGGATTCCTTGGATGTGCCTCTTGGACCAGAGAGCGAATGGTGACTGATCACGCTGGACGGAGTAGTTCCAGCCCTACCTCGTAAACTTGAGAGAGAGGGGCCGACCACCAGGGTCCAGGAGAAACACCACTGGAATCAGCAGATGAGCTCTAGTGGCATCTTTCATGTCAATTCTCTGGTAAGAGACGAATATTAATTAATATTGAATAAAAAAAAAGAGAGAAGAGAGAGTGAACTATGCTGGCTGACTGGAATCTGTGGAAAAGAGTAGCGAGTTTGGGAAACTCGAGGTCGGGGACTAAAAATTAATTGGGTGCGGACTGGAGGGTCAGTCCTAGAGCTCTTCCTGGCTGATTTTAGGTGAATAATCGGATCTATTGGAGACATCCAATAGATTATTTAGAGGTGCCAAGAGAAAACCAACAGACGAAGTCAGCCGACACAGATTGTAGAGGGGAAAAAAAGAGGTGCTGGTTAGAGGAGTGAACAAAGGTTTTATTTTTCATCTAGTAAATGGATGCATGATATTAGATGTCTAGAGAACAACAATTTTTGGGGATTGAGATATAAGTAATATAATAATTGGGTTTATGGAAAACAGTAGAAATAAGTAGGACTGAGACAATAATGATAATACTTGTTGCATCTGCAGACTTAACCATTTGAATACTGTAACAAGTAGCTATAAAGAAAAAAGAAAAATCTAATTAAGTTAATATTATTATGAACTTTGACAGTGCATTTCCAAAATGCAAACTGTTTTAAAACAGCTTTCATAAAAAACAGCTCATCATAAAATAATGCAGGGTGGCCGCGGGTCCTTAAAAAGTCTTAAATATATTTTTCCTAATAAAAGGCCTTAAAAAGTCTGAAAATTTCTTACATTCAGATTCGATAGGTCTTAAATATTTTTCAGCGCATTACCGCAAAAATGTCTCAGTTTATGGGGCATGCAACAGCACAAGATCTACTTAAGCATTTCAAAGTAAGTTTTCTTTTAATCTGTGTATTTATCAATTTACCTATTAGAGTGTATCATGTAGAAAATGTAGGCTAACGTAAGGCCCACAGTATGACACAGTGTTTTTACAACTTTAGGCTAACAAGTATATAGCTGAATTGTAATTTATATAATATATAAGTTATATATAATTGTATATAGTCTATAATTGTGTATGTTTTAGTTAAGTATATAGCTTAACTATATATTTAAATGCTGTACAAAATTTACTGTCCCATCTTAAGTGTAGTCTACTGATTTGCCAAGTGAATAACAACAGTAAAGGGCAGTAAATGTTAATAATCTTACCAGCTGAGATCAATTTACTGTAATACATTTTAGAATAAAGCTTGGTGTTTTACACCTGCCAAAGTATCTTGATAAAGTATACAGACCGATATAACCTACATTCACTGTGTGGCCAGACTCTGTACTGGTTTTCTGGTTATAAAAATGGTTCATGTTGCTTAATTTTTTAAAGTGTCTGAGATTAAATGTGTTGACTGTTGTATGTTTAATGTTTACTTTTTTTATTCCCAGGAGTGTGTGCTGCAACTTGACCAGAGAAACATGATTTCTGTCTCCATGGATGGACCCAGTGTCAACTGGAGGTTTTTTGAACTGCTCCAGCAGGAACATGCAGAGGCGTTTGGAGGTGCCCAGCTGACTGGTCGGGAGCTGTGGGCTCCACACACTCCATACTGCCATCAAAAGTGGTTTCAATGTCTGGCAAATGGAGAAGGTGCTCAGGGCACTACATACAATCTTCCATAATAGCCCTGCTAGAAGAGAGGATTTCTGCACTTTGACCAAAACTTCCGTGTTTCCCTTGCCTTTCTGTGGGAATCGATGGATAGAAAACCTACCAGTCATCGATAGGGCTATTGCAGTATGGGCGATGATCGTGATGTACATAGATGCAGTGACACAGAAAAGGCTTCCAAATCCATGAACATCATCCTATGACTCTCTCGCAGAGGCACGAAATGATCCTCTCATAATGGCCAAGGTTCACTTCTTCATGGCTATCTCCAGGACCTTCTCCACCTTTCTGACTAAATATCAGACGGATGAGCCTGTGATGCCATTCATTATCAAAGACCTGGTCATGCCCATGAAGGTAATAAACAACATGCCACAGAAGTAGTAAATTATGTTTCCATTTGAATTCAATAACATTAAGACTTATTTGCATTCTACTGTATATGTGTACAATATATGTTCTCAGAGCCTGCTAAAGAGGTTCATCAAGGAAGAAATCCTTAATGACATAACTGCACTGCAGACAGTCAGACTGGACACGACTGACAAGAAAGCAAGAAAACAACTAAAAAATGTGGACATCGACTTAGGAGCAGAAGCAGTCATCAAGGTGTTGTGGCAAATATCAAACAACGGTTAAAGTACAGGAACATTTAGTCATGAATTCTTCCTGTTAGGAACTCCAGAGTAGTTGCAGAGTAGGTGAGCTCAGTGTGTTGGAGTTTAGAAGGGACTGCATGGCCTGTTTGACTAACATCGTCCAGAAAATTCACGATAAGAGCCCATTGAAATACACTGTTGTGAGGCAGATGGCATGTATGACATTTCTGATGAGTGCTTGCGGTGTTCGGCCAAATCACAAACGTCACTTCCTGTTTGTTGCTGCCGTGTGTTTTGAGTCTGAGCTCCGTCAAGTTAATTCTTTGTCGTCTAATTTTTTTTATCTTAAAATCAATTTTATGCACCATAATTTTTGTTTCTGTAACGTGTGAATATATCCCCGATCGTAATCTACAACAAAAACAATCAGAGCGCTTTGTTAGCACTAGTTCTATTTTTGACTTTCTGAGTCCGCTATTAGCATATAGCCTGCTAGCATCGCCAGCGTGGTTGCCGCTAATCTCGCTTACACTAATACTCTATTCACACACATTTCCATTGTTTTACTCACTGTTACTTGCTTTAATGGCGGATGTGTGTCTACCTTTGAGTGCAGGTGAGGACATGTTCGAGATGCATTCGGTGCAGGTCGTGCTGGAGGCCGTGGAGAAGCAGATCCGGGACTTGGTGGCAAAGCAGACCCAGCTGAGAGCGCGAAGAGCCGCGCTGGAAACATCCCAGGCCGACGCTCACAAGTCTGAGGTAAGTACACAGCGCGCTGCTATCTCTCCCACCACCACTACTCCGTGTGTTTCTCTGCACAGGACCGGTGCACCCAGGACGCGATCTTCCCAGATGTCCCTGTTCACATAAAGGGTTAAATTTGATTGATCCGGCGCGCACACCACGGCCCTGGTGCGCCGCAGCGTAAGAACCTCGAGCCAGGTCCCGGCGACGACTCTCCCCTACCCGCTCGCCTCCGTCTTCGAGATCTCCCACCCGGAACCGCTACTCGCCATCAACCCTCCGCGAGACGGAACGCGACGCTGTTATCATCGGAGACTCCATCATCCGGCAAGTCTGTGCTACGTTAGCTGAAGGTAAAGCGTTTTCCGTGAATCTTCACGCATGGGCGTAACTAGCAAACCAAGCTGCGTCAAATACGTGAGAACCGCTGAAGACCAGGACTTCAGGACCGATCTGACGATGCTCCGCAGCATACGCCTCATCTAACCGCGGCGACGGACTCTTCTTAAACGTGTCAGGACCGCTTAAAAAACATTTCCCACGTATCGACGAGGACACGAAAGTTTCAGTAGACTTTTTGCTTTAAATTAATTGTTATTGTCATGGTGTAAAGAACAGATACTGCTTTTTGTTAATAACTGGAATCTTTTCTGGGACCGTCCTAGGCTGTTTCGCGCTGATGGTCTATATCCCAGCAGAGTCGGGGCGGAGCTCATTTCGGACAACATCTCCAGGACGCTGCGCTCCATGTGACTAGTAAGGCAAATCTCAAATAACTGCCCTGATGACTTTTTTGTTCTACCCGCTTAAATGATAGAAATACTTGTGCTGTCCAATCTATAAAGACTGTTTCTGTTCCCCGAATAGTGAGGTCAAAATTTTAATTTAAAGCAGGATCTAGATAAAATCTGATCGTGATTAAACCAGAACCATTTAAAATAAATGAACAAAAACCATTTTAAAGTTTGGGCTCCTAAACATTAGATAACTCTCACCCAAATCAGTTATTGTAAATGAAATGATCACAGATAATATTTTTGATGTACTCTGCTTGACTGAAACCTGGCTAAAACCTAATAATTATATTGGTCTAAATGAGTCTACTACACCAAGCTACTGTTATAAGCATGAGACCCGTCAGACTGGCCGTGGCGGCGGTATTGCAACAATATATAGTAATATTCTCAATGTTACTCAAAAGACAGGATACAGGTTTAACTCATTCGAAATACTAATGCTTTATGTTACACTGTCAGATATGCAAAAGAGATCTATCGTATTTCTTGCTCTGGCTATTGTGTATAGACCACCAGGGCCATATAAAGATTTCTTAAAAGAATTTGCAGATTTCCTCTCATACCTATTGGTTACTGTTGATAAAGCGCTAATTGTCGGAGATTTTAATATTTACGTTGATAATACAAATGATGCTTTAGGACTTGTGTTTACTGACCTAATAAACTTTTTTGGAGTCAAGCAAAACGTCACCGGTCCCACTCATTGTTTTAATCATGCGCTAGATTTAATTATATCGCATGAATTGATCTTACTGATATAGATATCATAACTCAAAGCGATGATGTTACTGACCATTTCCTTGTATCGTGCATGCTGCGTATTACTAATATTAACTAAATGGCTCTGCGTTATCGTCCGGGCAGAACTATTGTTCTAGCCACCAAAGACAGATTCACAAATATACTGCCTGATTTATCTCAACTGCTCTTTGTACCCATAAATACACATGAACTAGACGAAATAACTAGCAACATGGGCACTATCTTCTCTAATACATTAGAAGCTGTTGCCCCCATCAAATTGAAAAGGTTAGAGAAAAACGTACTGCGCCATGGTACAGTAATACCCATTCTCTCAAGAAAAAAACTCGTAGTCTTGAGCGCAAATGGAGAAAAACTAACTTGGAAGTTTTTAGAATTGCGTGTAAAAACAGTATGTCCAGCTATAGACATGCTTTAAAAGCTGCCAGGGCCGAGCATATCCTTAAACTCATAGAAAATAACCAAAACAAGCCTAGGTTTTTATTTAGCACAGTGGCAAGATTAACAAATAACCAGACACCACCAGATCTAAATATTCCCTCACAGTTTAAAAGTAATGACTATGAATTCCTTCACTGATAAAATAGATAACATCAAAAATACAATAACAAATGTATATTCTACAGCGTATAATACTTCAGCTTCATTCATCGCACCAAAAGATAAACTGCAGTGCTTTACAGCTATAGGACAGGAAGAGCTAAATAAACTTATCACTGCATCTAAACCAACAACATGCCTGTTAGATCCTGTACCCACTAATTTATTGAAAGAGTTGTTACCTGTAGCTGAAGAACCGCTTCTCAATATTATTAATGCATCGTTGTCTTTAGGTCACTTCCCGAAACCATTCAAGCTGGCTTTTATTAAGCCTCTTATTAAGAAACCCCAACTAGATCCTAGTGAACTGGCAAATTACAGACCCATTTAAAATCGTCCTTTTATGTCTAATATTTTTGAAAAATTTGTGTCTGCTTAATTGTGCTCCTTCCTGCAAAAAAAATGATCTCTATGAAGAATTTCATTCAGGTTTCAGGCCCCACCATAGCACAGAAACTGCACGTGTTAAAATTACAAATGACTTGCTTCCTGCGTCAGACCAAGGCTGTGTCTCATAGCTAGTTTTACTTGATCTTAGTGCTGAATTCGACACTATAGATCGATTACAAAACTATACAGTTATCCAAGGGCAGGCTTTAAGATGGTATAGATCCTACCTGTCCGATCGCTACCAAATTGTTCATTTAAATGGGGAGTCATCTCAATATCACCAGTAAAGTATGTAGTGCCACAAGGATCTGTCCTAGGTCATCTGCTATTTTCGATATACATTTTGCCCCTTGGTAATATTATTAGAAAGTATGAAATTATTTTTCATTGTTATGCTGATGATATTCAACTATATATTTCAACAAGACCAGACGAAACTTCTAAATTGTCTAAGCTAATAGAGTGTGTTAAAAATTTAAAAGATTTGATGACCAATAATTTTCTCCTATTAAATCCGGATAAGACTACTTATGGACCAAACACAACACAAAAAAAATAAAAAACAGTACACAGAATCTCTTGGTTTACAATTTGCAACTAGACGGATGTAATGTTACTTCCTCTACAGTCAAAAATCTGGTGTTATATTAGATAGCAACTTGTCTTTTTGAAAATCATATTTCCCACGTTACAAAAACAGCATTCTTCCATCTTAGAAACATTGCAAGCTACGAAACATGTTACCTGTTTTCTGATGCAGAAAAGCTAGTTCATGCTTTCATGACCTCTAGACTGGACTATTGTAATGCACTGCTAGCTGGTTGTCCTGCTTCTTCAATAAACAAGCTACAGGTAGTCTAAAATGCAGCTGCTAGAGTCCTTACCATGTCAAGAAAATATGATCATATTACCCCATTTTTACAGTCTCTGCACTGGCTACCTGTTAAATTCCGTATCAGTTACAAAATATTATTACTTGGCTGTAAGGCCCTTAATGGGTTAGCTCCTGCCTACCTAACTAGTCTGCATGCGACACCACTCAACATCCATGAAGCACGCTCCCTAAGGTCACACAACTCTGTACTTTTGGTAGTACCTAGGATAGCAATGTCCACTAAAGGAGGTAGAGCTTTTTCCCATTTGGCTCCCAAACTCTGGAATAGCCTTCCTGCTAACGTTCGGGGTTCAGACACACTCTCTATCTCTGTTTAAATCTAGATTAAAGACAAGATTTTGCCAAGCATTCAAATAATGCATCTCAAATCTTTTACTGCAGTTATCTCTGATCAAATGCACATTATTATTCTATAGTTTGGGTTAAACAAATCAATTTTGCTTGTTGGAACAGCAGCTACGCTAATTATGTTTGTTTTTGTTTCTCTGTCTTTTGCCACGGGGGATTTACACAAGCTTCAGTCTGGATACAGAACACCTGAGAAGAGATGATGCAACACCTCAGAGGACCTCAGATGATGACAATCCTAAAACAACATCAGAACTACCACATTTTGCTATAATTTGATTGCATCATATAATCATTGCTATTAATAGTGTTCACCGTCTGTTTGATTATGTCTTTAATTGATTTTTTCCGTACTGCTGGTTTTGTCTGGTCAGAGGAGAACTGGCCTGGTTTCTCCCAAGGTTTTTTCTTCTTCTCCATTTCTGTCACAGATGGAGTTTTTGTTCCTTGCCACTGCCGTCTCTGGCTTGCTAAGTTGGGGACACTTAATTTCCAGCGATATCGCTGACATGATTGCAAAGATATTATTTAAAAAGAGCTGGATGTTGACATCACTGAATTCAATGATGAACTGTCTTTATCTGAAAAATGTGTGTTTACTATTGTCATTTGCATTATTGACACTATTTTCCTAATTAATGCTGTTCAATTGCTTTGTCACAATCTGTATTGTTAAAAGCGCTATTAAGGTGACTTGACTTGACTTGACATGTTTGGACCCAGAAATGTTCTCAGACCCTAACTTGTTCACAGGTTTCTACAAGACCACCAGCTGCCAGGAGGCATCTCTGCTGGTATTTAAGTTTTCAGAGATCTAGCAGAATGTACACGGTAATGTACACGGTCACATTTACCTGAAGCTTGTTTTCACACAATTTAGCAGTGATAGGTTTGTCTGATTCAGTTTTTTTGTTTTTCATTGTTATTTATTTGATCTTAATCTGTTTTATAACAGGTGATGTAATTGTCCAGCAGTTTGGAAACTTCTTGTCTCTGGAGGCAAAATCATTCATTGTCTTCTTTCCAACCCATGAAGACAAGGCTGGATGTTTTCCTGCATGGACTCCTCCATCAATCCTACCCTGAGCTCTGGACTTTCTGCAGGAAACTTCTGCTCCTCTCCCATGGCCAAGCAACCGTGGAGAGGGGCTTTTCTATTAACAAGGAGGTAGAGGCCCATAACATGCGGGAGGACACCGTTGTTGCTCAGATGATGATGTGACTATGTTTCTGTCTGGGGGGGAGGGGGTTCTAAAAGTTCCTCTGATGAAGCAGATCCTGGCAGCTGCAGCTTCTGCAAGATCTCAGTATCGGCTACACCTGGACCAGGAAAAGAGAAAGCAGGAGAGCAATGCACAAAGCTGCAGAGGACCACATTGAGCAGCTCAAAAAGAGGAAGATGGTAGTAGCTGAGGTGGCAAACAGCCTTGAAAATGAAGCAGAGCAAGCTGAGGGTAAATCAGGTACACTCATGGCCCAGCTAATCACCAAGTCTAATATTCTGAGGAAGCGATACAAAGAAAAGGTTGCAGAACTAAAAGAGGTTGAGACTTGAGTTAGGAAATAAATCCGTAGAACTCAGGCATATGCCATAATGTCATATGGTGTAATATCCAGTTAACCATTTTCTATATCCTCTCTACCTTCTCAATGAAAATGTCTGTTCCACATTTCTCATTTCAAATGAAAATTGTTCATTCACATTGTTATGAGTCAAATATTTGTAGAAGGTAGACATAATAGTTATACAAGCCAGAACAGAAATCAACCTGTTATTCTGAGCTTGTTGATGATAGTAATTAATGTGGTACAGTGGCTTCTTTGCAGTTTAACAGCAGTTGAAATTGTTGTATTTTGTTTTCATTCACTATTTTTCTATTAATTTTCTCCTTCAAAAGAACAGTATTTCTCTAGCTATTTGGCAGCTGTCAATTTAGGTTTTTTTGGATATTGTATGCGGATATGAAAGCTCATTGTATATTGCAATAATAAATAGCATTTGTGACCGTAATGATATTTTGTGATTTCTTTTGTGTTTTAGGGTGTGTGTGTGTGTGTGTTCCATCGCATGTTTTGGTCTAAATGTCTGTAGTTGGTATTAAAAAGGTCTTAAGTCTTAAATTTAACTTGTTCATATCTGTAGACACCCTGTGATGTAGGACCTCTAAGTTCTAAATGTTTGGCTTTTGATGGTCAAAGTGAGGTAGAGGGTTTAAAGGGCAAAAATGAAACCGTCAGTTTAGCAGAGACTCAATCTGAGTGGAAATTTCTAAATTATAAATGTGTGGACAGAAGACGGATAAAAAATAGTTTATTTGAAAATGCATGTCGTCTGTCAGAAGTGTTAAGCTGGGCTAGAGTTAAAAGATAGAATGAAATTATGTTAAAAGTTTATGAAAAAGCAGTGTTACCAGCCCTGAATGCCTCAGTGGTGTCTCTCATTCAAAGTCAGCTGAATGCTGTTATAATAAGCTAACCCATGCCTCCATTCTACTTCATTATAGTAGAGCACAGCGCTTCAGTGGAAAATCATAGACATAAGATTGTTAAAGAAATGAATGGCATGAAGAGGTCAATTGTGTTGTTAAAGGTGTCAAGTAAAACTCATGGGCCTCATTCTGACAACGAATGTTTGTGTAAATAGTTCGTAAAGCTGTTCTGACGTAAATTTTCGGATTCATGAAAGTGTTCGTATTTTCAAAATGTTAGTTGGTACGAAAGAAATGTACACCTGCTCCCTATCACGTGTAAATGGTGTGTAAAATGTTCTGTTCTTTTTGGCAAACTGATGACACTGAATTTTGATGCACTGCCATCATGGTATTTTACAAGTTTGTTTGCCCCGGTTTTTTTTTTTTGGTAGCTGGGAGTTGATAAACTGCTGGTCACTGTCACTTTTTACCCAGCCGTCCAAACAATGGAGGAGGGGCGCGACAAATACTACACCAACCAATGATCCTACTTGTACAACAACTGAACAACAATAGAGAAGTTCATATTGCTGGTTACTGAATTTTTATATTCAGTAATATTCTTAAAATGAGATACTAGTAATATGTTAATATCTATCACTGCCGTGGATATTTCAAATCATAGCAACCAAAGCGTCTCTCAGGCTCAGCTAGAAAAACACTGTGCCACCAGCGCCACCAGCTGGCCGTTTTAAGAAGAGCGCCTGACAGTTTTTCAGCTGGCTAAAAACGCTTTTGTGGACACACATTATTGAATATTTATTGTTAGGCATATGGCCTATTAGTCTTTTTTGCATTTATGGAATATACTGGAGCCAAACCTGAGAAAGACCAGATTATTCCACTGCGTTCCTGGACACGCAGTTTGCTTAGCTGTAATTCATAGGCGGGGATTACGCTAATTGTGAATGAGGGTGCATGATGAATGATATTTACGAATGATTGGAATTCATTAACATACACATGTTTAACTATCAAATCTGATGTGTACGAAGTGCTTGTGAATTCGGAGGAGAGTAGAAGGTCCAGGAATTCGGGAAGGTCCATTTTACACGCAAATTACTCAGAATTTACTCCTATATTTACGAATGTTTCATGAATGAGGCCCAATGTGTGCAAAACGTTTAAAACAGACCTTGAAATAATAGATGGTTACATTTCGACTAAATTTTATTCTAGACCAGTAACGTTTTGTCTAATCATTATCTCCAGCACCACCGATGTATACAGTGGCCGTTGTATAGAAACTCCCTCGCAAAAGCACAAATTCTTTTTTGTCATTTACTGTCTAGGTAATATAATATAATCCTCTATTTGATCATGTGACAAGCGCCACTGGCACACCGCTCGACTAGTTAAACCAAAGCGGCATCCTCCCGCTCTCTCTCGTGAAGCCAAGACGGAAGTGACTAAAACTGTAATTCATCGACTGGCCGCCAAAAGGGAGTCAATCCCATAGACCCCCATGTTAAAATGCCCAACTTTACAGCAGAAAAAAACATGTTTACAGCCTGGTACAAAAAATGATTTTGGTCTATATAGCTAATTTTGCCCTTCTTGACAACTGTGAGGGGGTGCATTTTTTTATAACTCATCCGTTTAAATTAGCCTTAAAGTTCTGCATAATTAAGTGCGTGGCCACTTGAGAGGCAGGTGGATTGAACATTGCGGTCTCTGTCCCAGCCGCTGAACGTGGCATCTCTGCAGTTGTTTCTAAGCTTTTGTTTTATTCATTCTATGGGTTCTGTTTCGTGAATTATTTCATTAAAATGATCAAATAGAAATGTTGGGTTAAATTGTACTAACATACCGTCCAAGTCTGGTATCACATCTTTCCGGTAAGTGATATTTGTACTGTATTTTATTTAATATTTATTTAGTCTTTATAATTGTATCAACAACTCTACACACGCCAAACCGACAGACGTGATTACTGTAACGTTAGCCCTGTAAATTACATTACTCGGCAAGACGTTTCCTCCCATAGAACCGTTAGGACGATAAGAAAAACTCGTTCGTGCTTAATGAGATAAAACCGATAAACCTGTTTTTTTAAAGACACACTCAGTGAGACCACACATTATATCATAATACTATGTACAGACAAGCACTGTTTTAATGCATTAAGCCATGTAAGCGTTTTCCTTATAACGTTTTTCTATGGACAACCTTTCGTACCCTTGACGCTCATCTGCTTGTCTGTACAGAAGTTGAATGCGTTAATACGTGTTTTTCTTAGTTTGGTCCTTTGAACAAAACACTGTCTTAATGCATTAAGCAAATTAATGTTTTAAAACGTCCCGAAACAGAACATGACTGTGGCAAAGAGCTGTCACAAGGTAACTATGTTTCTGTCAGTGTAAGTTCTCCTCGGGTAGGTGACCCAGAAACCCTCTCAGACACATGACATGGATGCTCACCTGAAACAAGAACGGGACTCCTAAAAGGCTTCTCGTCTGTGAGTCACCCTTGAGCACCTCAGCGCCGTCCACGTCCCGCCTCTTTGCCCATTTTCGATTATTCCGGTAGTGAATGCGCTCCAAGAATGTCGACGACCGTCTCCGCCCACTTTAGGCTTCAAAACGCTCGTCGGAATTCTACGGGTTATGTCACGGACACTACGTCCATGTTTTTTACAGTCTATGGTTTAAACGCATAAATGGATTAGCTGAGCAGACCTAAGCGAATATGCCATTCAAACATAAAAGTGGTTGTAAGAAGAGACAGGAGAGAAAAAATCAGGAGGAGAAGACATCAAAGCTGCCAAAATTAGATTATTTGGGATTTTTTACTACTTCCCAGTGCTAATGTTAATGTATATATAATGTTAGCTAATGTTGGTGTAAATAATCATATAATGTTAGGCTTTTGTGTTAGGTGTAAATTTAAAGAGAAGTGATATGTCTACTTTTAACTTGGATATGTATTAACGTTAGGTTTTGTTGTAGGCTACTAGTAGACCTAAATTAATGCAGGGCTGCCAACTTTTGTTTTGAGTTCAACTTGGCGTGAGAATTGGGGAAAAGGGGGTGTTGAGGTTTCTTTGACATCTGGACATTATTTCATACTGTATTTTAATAATAAAATGTAAAATCAGTGCTGCAAAACTATTAACTTTTTTTTTTTTACCACAACAAGAATAGCAATGTGCAGTGAAACTCATTAGCTACTTTTATAAATGATTTGCAACCGCATTTAAAAAATATTTTGAGACAATTTTTTTTTCTATTAATCTATTAGTCTGCATCGCTTGAACATCTGTTTTGAGAAATTATATTTTTCTACCATTCGAAAATGCAGGTGTAGGGCTGTACACACTGTGTGTACCACGAGCGCTCAGACTGACCCGAGGTTTGCCCCGCAAACATCTCAGCAGTACATTATAGGCCCGTGTGTCCCGTGTTTCTGTCGACTGAACCAGCCATGCAATTAATTATGAATGTATCAGTCTTTTGTGCCCTTTAAAAAGTAATTTAGAAAAACGTTTGGCAGCATTTTTTTGTTCGTTTAAATGTAGTTTTTTTTGTAAGTAACGACCAACGTCCAGCGTAGCAGACACTTGGCTGATCATAGCCTGTTTGATAATTTAAGCCTTCTCACATCAGCACCACTTTCTAAATAAAAATCCATAATTATACAGAAAAAAAAAAAAAAAAAAAAAAAAAAAAAAAAAAAAACAAAAAAAAAAAAAAAAAAAAAAAAAAAATAACACCAGTTTAAGCATATCACAATGTTAGTTTAAATGTTTTACCAATATAAATGTGCGCTATTAGACGCATATTTTAGTTGTTTTTGTGTGGAGAGTGAATCTGCAAGGCTCTCTCCTGATGGAAGGCGCCAGCGCCCCTCAACTCACTGCATGTTCCTTGATGATGAACACTAAATACTCATTTTTGCTCCCAATAAGGTAAGAGTATACATTCGAAATGTAAAGGCTACTTTTATGTTGTGTGCATTCACAATACTCACAATAACTTGTGATAATTGAAAAAAACTCAAACTCTTTCATTAGGTCAAAAAAAAAAAATCCTACAGATGCATTTCTCTCTAAAGGCACGTCCAACACTGCACCAAATGCTTTTCTAGCTTAGATCTTTTGTCTTGTTTCCAGCCAAGATATCTAAATATTCTTAAATCAAGAAGGATTTTTTAGACAAGTAAAAATTATTGTCTTGTTTTCATAAAAAAAAACATGTCAAAATTAAGTTCGTTTTTGCCTGAAACAAGCAAAATAATCTGCCAATGATAATCTTGTTTCTCATCACCATCTAAACTATCAAAATAAGGAAAAGCCTTAAACAGGCCCGATTATATTTTTTCTGATTTGTATGTTGCTCTGCTCTGAATACCTTAAAATTTAAAGGATTTGCTGCAACGCTATTTTGTCTGATATGTGAATTATTTATTGGCCTATTTTTTTTTTTTAATCCATGCAGCAAATGCTTTAAAAACAGCTTTGAAAAATACACTAATTTTTTACGGGTAGCTTGAATGTAAAACATTGTCATGAATTCGTTGTATTCCCATTTTGTAAAATAAACTACAAATTAATTGTTGTGGCTAACCCGATCTCATGAAAGTGTGTATAGCACGATTTTCTGCTTCTATTTGGCGTATTGACTTTGGCGTGCAAAAGACTGATGAATTCATAATTAATGGCATGGCTGGTTCAGTCGACAGAAATACGGGACACAGAGGCGTTTGCGGGGCAAATCAGTCTGAGCGCTCATGGTACACACAGAGCATACAGCCGTACACCTGCAGGCGCCACTGTGTGTATGTGCTTGTGGGTATTACATTTATGTGTGGTTGTTGCCGCTAAAGTTGGCCATGATTCGGGGCATGGTGTTGATCATTTTTAGACCTCTTTCTTATCTAGTCTCTTGCTTTTCGGAGAGGAATGCGTTTGCCGCGATTACTGGGTTACTGTGCTAAAAAAAAAAAAGTTTGCGGTTATTTCAGCACCACAGCGCTGAAACACTCAATGCTTCTGATAACCTTGCCTTCTGTGCTTTGTAAATACAATAGGTAACACATGCTGATGACTGTAAAATTCAACACGATTAATTTGGTACTTCTGGCTGCCGCGGCCAGGCACACAGCCGTGTGTGTTGGAGAGAGAGACGCACGGAAAGAGTTTCAATTTGAGTTTCGATGTTCAATTTATTATAAGAAACTGATAAGATACTGATTTTAGTTGGTATAAATTAAGTAGGTTAGGCACAAATTTGCTTATATGGGTTCCCTTCTAGACTCGAGCGCTGTGTGTTTGTATGTGCTTCATAACTGTGCACCCAGGAGGCCCGTCGTAATAGCCTGCACTGGGGCCCGTCATTACTAAGTTACGCCACTGGCTCTGGTGGCTCTTGAATGCACTTAGGAATAAAGCTCCAGAAAACACCTGATTCTGTTGAAGAAAACTGTCAAAGGTTTTGGAATGGGAAAGAGCAGTTACCAGTGTGCATGAGGTGATTTCTCAGTGATGGGTAAGGTCCTTTTTGGCCAGACAGAGGACAACCTAAGGCAGGGGGTCACGCTGCAACTGGGCATCTACCCTGAAGGGAGGTGTTTTATGTGAGATGGGTATGAGAGTGGAGCGGATGTCTGTGAGGCCAGCAGCATCATAAACAGGGGGTGTGCTGTGAGAAGTTACAGCAGTCTGCCCCAAAAATGTTTCTCCATACCAGAAACCGCATTCCTAGGATGGCTTGTTTTCCATTTTGACAAGTCCACAACTTGATGCAACTATGCCAAAGGACAAGTAAAGAGTACCTAAAAACTATACTTGAATAAAAGTACAGATACCTTACAGTGAAAATTACTCCACTACAAGTTAAAAGTCACCAATTTCAAAACAACTTGAGTAAAAGTCTTAGTGTATCTGATTTTAACAGTACTTAAGTCTTTTACTTATACTAAATATAGGCTCAAAGATGCACTAGTCAAAGAGACATGCCAGTGAAAAACTGTAACGTTGTTGTGGAGAAGCTGCGGAAAACAGGCAGAGGCAAGGATCTATGTGCTGGTGTTTCATGGAGAAACTAGAACAAACAATAAGCCAAAAAACCAAAGGGAACAAAGAACAGAATGACTGGCAAACAGACAACCATTACATTCAACAACTCACAAGGAACTAAAGAAAAACTAGGGCTATATGTATACAGGGGGCTAACAAGCTTAACAAGATAAGACACACCTGGGGAGACTAATCAAGGGAAACCAATGAACAAATGGACTACAAACTGACTACAAACACCACGAGAGACAGGGGGGAAAAAGTGGGGGAGGGAAGTGACATAAAAGTCCAGTGCAAGGCACAGAGAGCATGAAACAAAAACAAGAAAGACTTGATTTGTGAGGAGAGCAATTACATTTATTTTCTAAAACCAAAATAAACTGAACACCTCAAAATTACAAAACAAAAAAACAATATCCTTCAAAAAGGTCTCTTCAGTATAATGGATAAATAAAATAATGTTAAGTAAAATTAAAAAGCAGAAGCCTTCTTGCAGTGGATGTGCTGGTTTGGGCCTCATTGCCGGCTGCAGTCTTGTCCTCATCTCATATATAAAAACACCTCTGATTCACAACTACTTGCTAAGGAACTCGCATTCACATAAAGTAGCCTTGTTGACAAGTTTGGGTGAGTAAGGGCAAGATGCAGTACTTTCAGTGCTCTGTAGTTGGCAGTATCACGTCTTTTGTAGCAGAAATAAAATGCTGCAGAAAAAGCTAAGTTCGTGATGGGAAGTTCGGATCATTTTTACCGACTCTGACCTTTGAGTCTTGTTCAGCAAAATGAATAAATCTTTTTTCGAGTCATTTCGTTCATTTTAGCAAAATATAATAAGAAAACTTCCCTAACACGTCTACTTACGCAAACGTTGATCACACTACAAACAATACAAAACTGCTATAAGAAACAGAAAAGATTAATTCATTGTTTACTTGGGTCTTCAGTCTATGACTAGATCACCTTGCCTCTTATCTGACAAGTCTTCGGGTTGGAGTCGTCCTCGGTACGATGGGGGGCCACAGGGTGTGCAGGCAAAAGGGAGGGGAAAAAAGGTGTGTGCGAAACAACCCACACAGCGGACACACGGAGTGTTAACGAAGGGTCTGGCTGCAGGGGCGTCTAGCCGGAAAGAGTATTGATAGTTCACCTTTTGAGACTTTCCGTCGTTCCGATCTTTGTCACGTGACCATGACAAGGGGCATTGGTAGAGAAATTATTCATTTACCCCCCAAGCTTCCTTACAACAGGCATGCATGTTATATTTTTTATTATTATTATTATTATCATTATTATAATTATTATTTACTCTTACAGTTACGTGATGTGTTTCTGGTCTCAAATTGTAGCTTTTTACTTCTTACAGTTTATAAATGTGTGAATTTCTGTCATGATGGTTATTTTCCATAAAACTGAATGTTGTAACAAAGGAAATAAAGAGTTGTTTATTATTATTAAGTCTCTTTCCGGCTCAGACTGCATTGGTTAAAGCTTATGGGGCTGTCACGTGATGAACGAACGACTCAAACCCGAAGACTCGAAACAGGTGAACTACTTGACTAATTCCAGTACAGAACCTATAGGATGTTGCGGATGCGCGACTGAACAGATCACTCCCCGAGACGACTCGTTCTTCCCGAGTCACATTAAGGATTCGTTCAAAATGAATGAATCGTTCAAGAACGACCCAACACTACTATAGGTCCATGCAAAATGTAATGTGTAACTGCAACACTCATTTCAAATGTAGTGGAGTAAAGAGTAAAAGTTGCTAATATCTTTGATACTCAGTACAACTAAAAAGTATCCAAAAAGATACTCAAGTACAGTAACTAATTACATTTACTCCAATACTTTACACCTCTGACAACACCCTGAGGAAAAGGAGACTGTTTATAAAGAGCTAATGGGAATGGGCTTTCAAGAGCTGGCTGAAACCATGAGGTAATTGTCTAATTCCTGGGGAGACCATAGCAAAATTTATTAAAATGTTTTTGGTTGCCTTATGGGCAAGAACTGTATAGAAGTGTAGGATTCAGCATTATGGTGAGTCCCTGAATCTGTGAGATGTGTTGATATTAGGGCTGTGCAATTAATCGCATGTGATTGTCATGCGCATCTCGTCAGTAAAGCAGGTTCTGTGATTAGTAGTAAATCTCCATCACCTGCTTTCAGACATGCTAGGCGATATTGCGAATGTGATTCATCTGCGATTATGAACGCGATATCGCCTAGATTGTCAGTGATCTACGGCTCTGTGTAGTGCATGCCGCTCCATCTGAAAGCAGGTGATGGAGATTTACTACTAATCACAGAACCGGCTTTACTGACGAGATGCGCATGACAATCACATGCGATTAATTGCACAGCCCTAGTTGATATTGAACTAATATGTCTCTATCATAGTTTTCAATCCTGCAGGTCATTAGACATGGCACAGGATAATTCCAAGACATGGTGGTGGCTAAAGATGAAGACCGCTTTCTCTGATTCAAGAGAAAGTCTGGATAACAAAGGTTAAGTGAGTTCAGCGTTTAAACTGAAGATAACCTTAGGAATGCTCCTAGCATAACGTATTTTAGATTGTAATTGGTTTTTATTTGGAAGTTAATCATTTACATTTTAACATTTGTGAATGATTAAGGGTTCTATATTATAATGAACTTAATATTACATTCTGTCTAAGTCACAGTCTTAGGAGGCTTTTGAAAAGATTATTTGTACCGTAAAAGAGAGACTGCTTGAGTGCAGGCAGGGATGGTGCTCTGTCTGTCTGTTATTGGCCTGCTAAAGCTTAACCCTTTAGGCGCCAGGGTTTTTTGGAAAATGCTGATTTTTACATCAAGATTTCAAAAGCTTGTGGCTTGAAAGGGCTTAAAGATAGAGATCTAATGTAAATTAGAAAAATGTTGGGCATGACTGAAAGTTTATGTGGGGTGTAAATATTCTCATCTAATTTGCGGCCCTCCTGAATGTCATAATATTCAGGAAATAATAGATATTGAATTGATGTTTGAACCTATTTGTTTTTTTTGTTGTCTTTTTATCCTCATTACAAATGATCAGAAAAGAGGAAACAAACAATAAAACAGGAGAAAGTACTAAATTATTACTGTATTATATAGTAGTAAAACAGCATGTGAACAGTAGCCATGGTTAACTTTTTGTATTCTGTTTCATACAATACCAGCAGATAATATTGCAGGAATAATAATAGTATGTTATTGCCATGTCTGCGCACTCCCAGCGCCACAACCCCGCGTGCCGCCCGTATATCCTCCCCTGCTGGTCAGATAGTGGTCATAAAAAAAGAATCCATCAGTGCTCGGTCGGATGTGCTTGCGTAGAACACAAAACTCAGTGCTCTATGTATTGGTCCTGCAACCAGAACTCGCGGATTGTCAAATATCGTCACTGCCCAAGCCCGGTGGGAGAAGATCGGTCGGTTTCTTAGACGAGCCGTACACAATTTGTCATTTTTTCAAAAAGCAAAATATTTCGCTCCCTTCAGAGTCGGACATGAGTGTCCAATATAGCATTTGGGGGGCAGCACATCCTCACTGATAGCGAATTTTATTAGGTGTCCGATGTTGGCGATTTTCGTTCACTCATATCATTTACAGCGAGCCCGCACAGGCTCTGAACATAAAACGTTTCCGCATTCATAGGACACGATAGCCATCACTAGTTGCTCTGCTCTTTCGCCGAACAGGCTCTTGAATAGGAAGGAGAACGTAATTTGGGTCTTAGAATCGAAGTATCTACATGTCTGTCCATCGGTAGTGGTAGGGACTATCAAATGAGATATTTACGATCCTATATTTGGAGTACACAGTCTATTTGATTAAGTATGAGCGTCTTGTCGCACATTTTGCAAAAACTTTAAGAACTCCTTCCTTTTAGGCAGGCTAGATGAGGGTGAAACAAAAACAAAATACAATGATTTTGGAGCCTATAAACGCTGACAAAATTCGCTAAAAACAAATTATAGCAATGAATCAGACATGCTCTTGAGTTAGAGACGCTATAGTAAAACCTGCAGAAATTATATGCAAGCATTCTAAATCTTTCTGGAGTTAATCACCAAAAGCAAATCGCAATCAGAAAATGATGTTTATGTGTGCATAAGTGGACAATGGGCAGCTATTTTGTAGGTGTTATGTATGTCAGGCTACTATCGGTCCTCCATTGTGTGTATGATTGTGGTGCGACTTAAACCATGTGTAAATCAACGAAGGAGCAAACTTTATAGAAGCTGACAATTCAGTTAGTGAATCTGAGGCTGGTAAAAGGGAATGTATACATGAAGCATGGGACGGCTTTAATTTGATTGGTTCGTGTTTTCCGGCTGTCTACTAGTGAGCTATGAAATAATTTTGGCAGTCAATAAGGCTAGAGAAAGCTGTCTGGACATAAATCCTGGTCTACAGGATGAAACACAGGGTGGATGGTAAAGCCCGCTGGGGGGACTGAAAGAGGAGCGGCATACGCCTTATGCTACATGAAGGATCCGGAGCTATGGACTAACGATGGGCACTCAAAGAGGGGGGATGGTAAACCTGAATCAAAGGTGCATGCTGGGTTGTCTCAGACCTCACCAAGCGGTGGAGAAGGCCGCATGTGCAACTGCTGGCAAAATAAGAGTCCACCCCTATGGCGAAGCATTGGAGTGTCGGCATGATGCGGGTGCAACGTAGATGATCACACACTTGAGTAAAGACATGTGACAACTAATGTTAAGTCTTAGCTAAAATGTAAATCGGCAATCTTTGTGTTTTTTTTTTTGGGGGGGATTTTATTCAGAACTTCTATAAACTAGGGCTGAGTATTGAGGGGATGCTCATTATTTGACTTAGTGAGCTAGATTCGCATTAGAAATTTTAGTATATGTATATATCGAAAACAGGGAAATGCTCTTAACACAATAGGCTATAATATGGTAGCTATAGGACTTACTATTTATAGGAATTTGAGGGTTCGAAAAATCCTAATGCAGACATTCGAATGCTATTGATGCTGGGCAATATATAGTGGTGTATTAGGGTCTACAACAGATGTGTTGTGAGTAAAGAGAAATGGGCGAATTACCGCCGAACTCAGGTCCGAATACTGATAGTGCAATAGATGAGAAGTGCTTGCAATATTATGGGCAAAAAGAAATCTTGGCTAGATCATGATTCATAAATTCTGTGAAGTAATGGGTGATTAGATTTACGGAGAAGACTAAGGCGCAGTGATGGGATCAATTCATCGAACTATTTCCTAGTTTGGTCTATGCAAAATGACCCAAATTGGCTTCGGGGGATTTAGTTTAATTATTGATATTGTAGATATGAATGCCATGTGCATTCGGGCAGCCTAGGCTATTCTCGTAGCTAAAATGCTAGGGTCATTACAGAAAGGGTTAGCATGTTTAAACGAGATAATTAATTATAAAACCTTATTCTGGTTAGAATCTTTAAATGGGTTATGTTAAGATAGAGCCTCATTAAGTATTTAATAATCAATCTGGCCCTGCTTGCATTAAAAGCTACTTTGAACCAAAATGGTTAGGTAAAATGGAAGATACCTGAAGCCTGTGCAAGTGTGACATCTGGGTGGTCATGATTGTATGTGTCATTGCCCTGATAATATTAATCCAACTATTAAAACAATAATCGCCCTATCTTTTAATAATTACTGTTATATAATTTGTTCAGACGTCTATAATACTTGGCAAATTGGATGCCATATATCCTACTAGAAAACAGCTCTTATATAGTATCATGAAGAATGGGCATTTATGTGAAAATGCAGTGACGAATAGCATAATGACTATTCTTTTATTATGCTTTACTTGGCGGAAGAGCCCCTATTCGTGTATTATTATATATATCATTAATGATAAAAAGTCGAAAGAGAAGTTGTCGGAAGATATATTTATTAATTATTATGGTATGGATTTACTATAGTATGTATCTTATTGAACATTTATGTTTGGCATTTTGCTGTGTTCCGCTTTAGGTCCATTGTCTTGGAAATTTATTTGGATAATTGATCTACATAATATGGTTAAACTGAGAATGAAAAAACGGAGCTGCAAAGAGTTTGTCTCAATTCTATTCATGTTATTTTGTATAGGCGGCGCATATTTACGATGAGCAAATCATTGTCAAAGGCCTCTGTACAATATGTTTCTAGCAATATATATTAGTTTGTAAGGGCTTTATCAGTTGTGTACTGTCATCGCTAGAATGTATGGAAAAATAAATTAATCGAGACGGTAATCAAACAGACTATGAATGCACTATTAACATCTGGGGAACCCCATACTGCAAGTATTAGATGATGGGCATCAAACTTATAAGGTGCAAAACGTGGTGTTCTTGTATGTTGTTCCAGGGTTGGCATGCATGCTGAGGCGGCGCTAAAGGGGTTTGCATCATCTCGTCTGCAGTGTTCGGGAAAAATGCACTCAGGTTGTTGTATGGGCTGGTTGCAGACCTGAAGCCTTGTGACATCCGGCTCAGTGGGCAGTAAACTACCAGAATGCTAATATAGTGAGATCTATAATATAGCGTAGGGCTGCTGTGGCCCACCAATTCTATAAATTTATATTTACCTTTAAGCCAAGGTCTAAAGAATAATAATGTGTTTTTGATCAGATATAACTGCAGTAAAAGATTATGAAATGCATTATTTGAATGCTTGGCCAAATAGATGTGTCTTTAATCTAGATTTAAACAGAGATAGTGTGTCTGAACCCCGTATGTTATCAGGAAGGCTATTCCAGAGGTTGGGAGCAAAATGCGAAAAAGCTCTATCGGTCACTCGCTTTAGTGAAGAGCATTTGCTATCGTCTTACTACCTTAAAAGTCCAGATTTGGCGACTCCTTTGAGGAGTGGCTGATGGATTGTACGCGTGGTTAAAGGACTAGGTTAGGGATACGGCTAGGAGCTAACCCATACTAAGGCCTTATAGGCAAGTAATAATTTTTGTAACTGATCAGCTGGAACCTTTACATGGTTAGCCAGTGCGAGAACTGTAAAATTGGGGTAACATAATGTATCATATTTTCTTGACCCTGGTTAAGGACTTCTATGGGCGCGCTGCTATTTTTGAGGCCAAAGATGAACCCTGTAGCTTGTTTTTGTGAGATGCATGAGGACAACCGCTAGCAACTGCATTAGCAATACGTTCGGCAGGTCTAGAGGTTCATGAATGGCTATAATTAAGAACTAGCTTTTGGGCTGCATCAGAATAGCAATGTAATCATTTTCAGTAACTTGCATGTTTCTAAGATGGAAGGAATTAGCCGGTTTTTGTATACAATGGGAATATGAATTTTGCAAAGACAAGTTGCTATTCTAATATACACCCAGATTTTGTGACTGTAGAGGAAAGTAACAGCGTAGCAGCCCGTCTAGCATTAGGCAAATTGTAATCCAACGAGATTCGGCTCGTACTGTCTTTTGCGCCAATTAGAGTAATATCAATTCATGTTTCTAACACTTAATTTAATAAGGGTATAGAAAATTATTATTCATAGCCAATCTTTTAACCATTTTCGTAAAACACACTGCTGTTAGCTTAAGATAATTTAGAAAAGCTTTCATCTGTCTTGAGATATCATGCAGGGTCATAAACCTTGGAAATTAATCCCGTATTTTCTAATCATATTACCAAGGGGCAACATGTATATTGAAAATAAGAGAAAATCTTGGCTAGCAGATCTTTTTGTTTTTTTTTTTTTTGTATTATTTGCAGGAAGGTAGGGGGGGCACCATTCGTCAGTATTCCAGACTACTTTCTTAAATTTTTAGACATATAAAGGACATTTGCGATGGGCCTGTAATTTGCCAGTTCACTAGGATCTAGTTTTGGTTTATTAATAAGAGGCTTAATAAATGCCAGCTTGAATGGTTTTGGGATGTGATCTAAAGACAATGACGAGTTAATAATATTGATAAGCGGTTCTTCTGCTACAGGTAACATGTCTTTCAGTAATTTAGTGGGTACAGAATCTAACAGGCATGTTGTTGGTTTAGAAGCAGTGATAAGTTTATTTAGCTCTTCATGTCCTATAGCTGTAAAGCACTGCAGGTTATCTTTTGGTGCGATGAATGAAG
>JADLZN010000716.1:37398-170148 GCA_018155175.1 Sinocyclocheilus anophthalmus
GAACGGCTTAGCAGTAGTTTACCTTGGCTGAGGGGCACAAACCCAGCTCTCAACGAGAGGGGGCTCGACCTACAGCGTGATTGTAAAATCAGAAGGGTAAGCGTACTGCAAGCTAGCCAAACACTCAGCGCATCAGGGAGGTAGAGGAAGGGCCTAAATCGCCTGATGTTGCTGGTTCCAGGTCTCTGGAAGAACAGAGAACTCAACTTCTCATGTGAGAGGAGAACTCCGAATTCAGAGGAATAGCGTTGCTCATTCCAGGTAACCCTTTGATAAAAGGGGATCATTGTCTCAATACTACCACGAGGACAGTCCATGGAGCGAGGAATCCAACTCCTCGGAGAGGATTAACGCTCGAAAGAAACACCATACTCACAATAACCCTCAATGGTGAGGGGAGTGATGCATCCAGAGTGTGTCGATAGAGACACACTAGTTGAGTGGAGCCCAAGGTACTGTAAGGTCCGCGCACCTGGCCCAAGGAAGGTATCCAGTGGCGGATGAAGGTCTCTTGCGTGTTCGGTCTTTTCAGCGCGCAGAGTTATTCAATTTAGGTTTAACTCAATCTGACTCCATTTTATTATCTCATCGAATTTAGTTTGAAAGGCACATTGGTTATTTGTCGGTCTCTGATTATTCTTACATTCGATTATTCTAATTAACTCTTTACTTTGTATTTTACTCGTTCACTAGGAATCTATGTCGGTTTTAGGATGCCTCACGCCGGCCGCTATGCGTGGGCTCCACGATCACAAAACTGGCCATTCTAATCCTTATTCAGAGGTTTGTGGCTAATGTTTAGCCCCCTACAGCTACCCATGTAATATTCCGACATTAATCAGCGGTTCTTCTAGACCCTTAGTCTAGACCCCGACAGCTAATCTAGCTTCGTACAACTTAATTAATACTCAAAGTATTAATCAGCGGTTCTTCTAGACCCTTAGTCTAGACCCCGATAGTTAGTATAACCACGTACAACTTAATTAACACTCCAAATATTAATCAGCGGTTCTTCTAGACCACCTTTGTCTAGACCCCGACAGCTGATAGCTTCGTACAACTTAATTAACACTCAAAGTATTAATCAGCGGTTCTTCTAGACCACCTTTGTCTAAACCCCGACAGCTAATCTAGCTTCGTACAACTTAATTAATTCTGAAATCATATACATGGTTACCGTAACTGAGTACAACTTAAACTAAGGTCGAGCGGTTAGTCAGAAATTTAGAATCTCACCTGATGCGCCCCATGCTTCATCTCCTGAGATCTAATGTGCACTTAACCCTGGACGCAGATTTGCGGACAACATAAGCCTTCACTTAATCTACTTGAGAAAATAACTTCAGAGTAAGTCAGAATAAATCAAATGTAACAATTTATTATCAGTCAGGTAAATATGTATTATGACAATTACATAGCCAATTCAAAGATATCAAAACAAAACATCAAATTCTCAAAGACGAATCTAAGAATAAAATGCATACCTGAGATTAAATGTACTAGATGTATTAGAAAAATACATAGTACAGAGTGTGTGGAGATACTCTGTACTACAGGCACTCTGACTACAGAATCGCGCTGACCCTTTTGCCGCAATCCTTTAAATACAAAACCAAGAAAAACATCCTCCAAATGGAGGCATGTACAAACAATTGTACATGCTCCCAGACCTGGGTGGTTTGCACCTCAGTGGGAACAGAAGGTAATTTGCATGGAACAGCCATCTACAGTAATCAAAGTATCTCTTAATTCTTAGGATTTGTATTATCTTTTAGTAAGATTAAGACCATTGTACCACTTGCCCTGAAACTATTCAAATGAAAACAAACATGACTGTAAATCTTATTTGCAATCATATAGAACATTATACTATTGACCATTCTGAATGAATCCAGTGGAGGGAGGAGATGAAAAAGCACAGATGCATATGTGAGAGAGGTGTTTCCTGCACCACCCCTCTGTGGGGTGTCTTGAAGATGCCAGTGTATTGTTTGTTTCTCAGGAGATCAGAGTATTTTAGTTTCTTTTATCCTTACAGTCGCCCATTTGACCGTAATGGGTCACATATAGGTGAATCCGATGGGGTCACTTGTTCGGTGATTGTCTATAACTCCTTTGTGATGTTTGCAGCTGTAGAAACCTCCTGAGTGCTGTTTTCATATGCAGAACATTCAGTCTCAGCAGGTGTGTGTTGCTTGAATTCAGCAGGCGGATGAACGGGTTCAGGGTTTCACCTGTCTGATTGAGAAAAACCCATGTGCATAGTTCATTGAATCAATCCAGGCCTTTTCCGCTTGATGTCTCTTTCCATCATGGAGAAACTTCTGTGTCTAGTGACACTTTCCCTAGGGCTTTCTTGCCTCTTTTGATGGATCTTGTCACTTCCAGTTGTGCAGATTTCTGGGCAGACTCCAACAGGTGTTGGAGCACGTAAGCATTAATTTAGGTATTCTTGGTCTGAATGAGTCAAAGGAAATGCAGCAAGAGGTCAGTATAACTTGAACATTAATGTAGAGGTATGCATCAATAAACAAGCCATATAATTACAACAATAATAATAATAATAATCACAATCATCGTGTAGGTATATATAATAATCACACTGTTCATTCAGGAATCTTACAAAGCAAGTCACTTATTCTAAGAAGTGACTTAGAACATGATTTAGTATTCTTCTAGAATGGAAATCCTGAATTCCTTGTAACAGATGTTGTGGTGTGTGTGTTGTGTGTGTGTGTGTGTGTATCGATATGCAGGCTAAGTCACAGTTGATGGTTTGGTAGAATTGTACATTTTATGATTGATTGATAGAAATGAAGTGCAGGCACTTCACATTTGATAATTTTGATAATGTGTTTCTGTTATTAGTGGTGTGCTGAGAAACCAGGGGCCCTCTGGCTTGTCAACCACCCCAATAACAATCAGCAAGATTAAATATTTTAAATTGCAGGGACTCGTCTGCCTCTGTGTTTTGAAGTTACACCATCGATCTGTGACTAGTCATGCAAATGTGTGTTATAGTGTTGTTCCATGAGTTTGCAGATGGTTGCAAATAGTATATATGTTGTGTGTCTCTTTTAGATTGTCATCATGTGATTAATATATTGTCCTATGTGTGTGAGGCTATGTGGTTCTGTCAGTGTGAAGACGGACAATAGATCTTTAGGGGGGTACCATGTTTGTAATCTAAGCCATCATTTTTTTTTCTGTTATGTGTAGTGTTCAGACTGGAAAGTCTAGATGGGGTTTGTGTTCTGTGCTCATGTCTGGGAGATGGGCGGAGTCTAATCTATAGCAATCTGTGTTGCAAAAATTTAGTTCCGGTGCTAATCCGGGAGGCCATATAGATATTTGTGTAGTAATGTTCTCCTGTGAGGTGTGACTGGCCCCTTCAAGTGTCTTCGCACCCATCACCCGCGTTTCAGGTTATGGTCTAACAATTCTGCTGTCTTGGCTTGGTGCAGATGGGACCAGGCACCTTCCTGGTATCTGTCCTCCAAGGAATTGCAGTGGTCAGCCTGAGACAGAATCAAATACAGAGAGAACCACAGTTAATTTTGAACTTCTCATCAGTTTCACGTTCAGACATGTGGAATTATTTTAATTACATCATCATCATGTATTGTACTTTTAATTCCAGATGTCACATGAAACTGAGTGTCATTGGTCAGATCTGAATTACTGCTACTGTTTCAGTGCAGTCTGTGTGTGTAACACTTGATGCTGTTCTTGCAGTTGAGCCTTCACAGTCTGCTGTTTCATGAGCATTATAGACCCCAGTTCTGCTGGGGACATTTTCTAGATTAATTGGTGTTTTTATCATCCACGTCATCATGAACTCCAATGGACCAATGTCCATGGCTTTAGTTGCAGTTGCTCTCATTACAGTCAGATCTGTGGGCAGAAATGTGTTCACCTGTTTCGGTGTTGTCTGTTTGGCAATTGTTGTTTTATGGTGTTGTTCACACATGCAGATCTCTGTGGCACATAAAGACATCTGGTATTTTGGTCTGATGTTTAGTATTTTACACCCCCCTTTCATTATTTTTCAAGTAAATTTAAAAAATCAAATAGTGCTGTGTGGCTGCATTCGACCGTGGCTTTGTGTAAAAACAGTCATGCTCCAAACAAAGGAAGGAAGTTTTACAATTGTGATGTAAATTTGGTCCTGTTGCTGTAACCGGTAACCAGCCTCAGAATGCGAGTATGAGGTGAGATCTGGATCAAAATACTTCCATTTTTTAAGGAGCAAGATTAGGTGCAAATTCAGAGCTTCTGAGTTCTGCATTGAAATTTGGATGTTTCAATTTCCAAATAATGTTAGCCACTCTCTTTGATCAGATAAATTTTTTAGTTTGTGCTCGTCAGTGAAGGGTGAATTGGTTCGCTATCTCTGGTGCCACACTATTGAAATGAAAACACACCTCCACCTCCTCCCTTTTGGGCACTGGGTAGCAGACCATTTTTAATTGTAAGGGTTAGCAAATCACATTTCTCTATGTAATGCCATGCTTGGCGATTATAATATAATGTACATTATAATTTGATTTATAATATAATTATATTATATTAAAATAGTATATATTAAAATAATATTATTTCTGGTCTCTGGAGAGTCTTTGGAATAATATAGTCGCCAATGTATTCGTCTTTTAGAAGACCTTGTGATTTGGCCCTGTAGTCACAGTAGTACACACATGTACTGTACATTGTATGTATAACAACTAGTCTGTCTTAAAGCCAATGAGAGACTCTGAAGTTGTTAACATCCAATGACTGCAAGCATATTTGGAGTACATGGTCAAATCACAACTCATGAGCGGAATTTTCCATCTGCCATAAGGTCTAAGTTGTCACAAATTGCATTCTCATGGCAATTAATTTGAATATGAAAAGGTGTTGAGGAGTTGGGCAAGCTCAGGGCTGATGCAAATCACAATCACTGTTTTTAGTTCTCAAAGGTTTGTGAAGGCCCAGTAGCCATTTGCTTGATATAAGGTGTGATATGTTTAATTGAGTGTTACTATTTGGCCATAAACACCTCCCACGCAACAGAGAGAAAAACATGAGTGTTCTGAGTGAGTGTACCCTCGGACTCAGCTTTGAGCCACTCTCAGAAACAAAGTCATTTGTTTTATAAAATCTTCACTTTCAATCTGTGTATCAGTTTCAGATTTTTTAAGCTCATCTATTGCTTGACTGCAGTCAAGAGGAGTTTTGTAGTAGTTAGTCCTCAAGAGCTGAGGTATAATTTTGGCCTCAATGAAGCTTTCTTTGAAGCTATTTTATCTGTGTTGTGATTTTATCACTCTGTTTTGCCCAACTTACTTTTCACATATAAATGTATCAACTTAAATTGCCTTCCTTTCATTCAATCACAAGTTTTCCAATTTTTTTTTATTAATTTGGAATTTGTATTCTGTTTGTTCATTCTCATTAAAATGTTGCTCATTTGTTGCAATGAAGCAAATAAAACAACAGAGAAGGCAATTTGCAGATTAAAATTTTAGGTTCTAGTTTATGACTCTCTGTTGAGTACCAGAATATAATTTGGAGGATGGTATTCCAATTTTTAAGTTTCATCTCTTGTTGCTTAGGTAAACAAGGAGATATTTACATTTCAGAACAAGGGATGTCATTCCTCGTCTACGCTGCCGCTATCATGTCCCTGACAAGTACGTGGTTTCGTCTAATTCTCAAACCCACCGGATCCGGTCTCCGGTCTAACAATATGAGTATTCCGACTCATTCTATAAATGTGTATATATGGGATGCATCTGTCTTTCCCTCAATATTTCTAAACGGCAATGAAAAGCAAAAAAAAAAACAAAACACAACAAAAAAAATTGACTTACCACAGTCAGCTGGAGAAAGAGAAGGAGATGATCAAACCCTTTGTTCGGTGCAAATCCATATTGCGCTGGAAGACATCACTCGCCTGTTTAGGAGATCGCGTCGCCGGTCATCAATTTGTGGGGAGATCACGTCCCGGGGTCACCACTTTATAAGGTCCGCGCACCTGGCCCAAGGAAGGTATCCAGCGGCGGATGAAGGTCTCTTGCGTGTTCGGTCTTTTCAGCGCGCAGAGTTATTCAATTTAGGTTTAACTCAATCTGACTCCATTTTATTATCTCATCGAATTTAGGTTGAAAGGCACATTGGTTATTTGTCGGTCTCTGATTATTCTTACATTTGATTATTCTAATTAACTCCTTACTTTGTATTTTTTCTCGTTCACTAGGAATCTATTAGGATGCCTCACGGCGGCCGCTATGCGTGGGCTCCACGATCACAAAACTGGCCATTCTAATCCTTATTCAGAGGTTTGTGGCTAATGTTTAGCCCCCTACAGCTACCCATGTAATATTCCAACATTAATCAGCGGTTCTTCTAGACCCTTAGTCTAGACCCCGATAGTTAGTATAACCACGTACAACTTAATTAACATTCCAAATATTAATCAGCGGTTCTTCTAGACCACCTTTGTCTAGACCCCGACAGCTAATCTAGCTTCGTACAATTTAATTAATTCTGAAATAATATACATGGTTATCGTAACTGAGTACAACTTAAACTAAGTTCAAGCGGTTAGTCAGGAATTTAGAATCTCACCTGATGTGCCCCATGCTTAATCTAAACCTGAGATCTAGTATGCACATAACCCTGCATGCAGATTTGCGGAAAACATAAGCCTTCACTTAATCTACATGAGAAAATAACTTCAGAGTAAGTCACAATAAATCAAATGTAACAATTTATTAACAGTCAGGTAAATATGTATTATGCCAAATATCTCCACAGCCAATTCAACGATATCAAATCAATACAAGACATCAAATTCTCAAAGACGAATCTAAGAGTAAAATGCATACCTGAGATTAAATGTATTAGATGTATTAGAAAAATACATAGTACAGAGTATGTGGAGATACTCTGTACTACGGGCACTCTGACTACAGAATCGCGCTGACCTTTTGCTGCATCCTTTAAATACAAAACCAGATAAAACATCCCCAAATGGAGCATGTACAAACAATTGAATCTGGTGGCTAGGTTTACACCTCAGTGGGAACAGAAGGTAATTTGCATGGAACAGCCATCTACAGTAATCAAAGTATCTCTTAATTCTTAGGATCTGTATTATCTTTTAGTATGATTAAGACCATTGTACCACTTGCCCTGAAACTATTCAAATGAAACCAAACATGACTGTAAATCTTATTTGCATTCATTTAGAACATTATATTCTTGACCAGATTGAGTGAATCCAGTGGAGGGAGGAGATTAAAAGGCACAGATGCATATGTGAGAGAGACGTTTCCTGCACCACCCCTCTGTGGGGTGTCTTGAAAATGCCAGTGTATTGTCTGTTTCTCAGGAGATAAAAGTATCTGAGTTTCTTTTATCCTTACAGGTACCGTCTAAACCAACTCAAAAGGAACAAGGTCCATAACTCGTACCCTTACCTACATGAATTTACAAAAGTGGGCAAAGCATAACGTGCACCCTTACCACTTATGTGGATTTTAGAAAGTGGACAAAGCATAACGTACACACGTACCAGCTATGTGGATTTGTAGAAAAGTGCACAAAGCTTAACGTGTGCACTTACCATAGTATTTGGATTTAGAGTTTTCCAAGCATCTGTTTGCAGATGCCGGAGTATTATACAACCCTCAAAGGTGAGGGGAGCACCGCCCGAGACAGCATTTACACAGGAAGGTTCTCATAATGCCACCTATACAAACCACACCAACCTCCCGATCGCTCCTCATCAAGAGGGGATATCCTGGTGATCGGGAAAGCCCTCAGGGCGACCCAGATACGGTAGATCAGTCAGGGTAGCATGAGAGCGTAACCCCAGCCCGGATGTCCAGGAAATTTAATTTTTTTTGCAGAGACGCGCCGGGGGCCTGATAATCATGAAGGCTCCTGCAGAAGCCTGTGCTATGGCCGCATGATCCAGGAAGTATGAAGCCGAAACCTGGCTTTTCTTACCATCTGGACATATATCGACGAGTGAAATAAACACTGCAAGTCGAGCATCCGGTTTCTGAACCCAGCAGAGGGGGTGCCCATCGAGGACCTACCCTAGAAAGGGACAGAAACACACAGGTCCCGGGTAACACTGCAAGAAACTAACAGAAGGGTTTTACACACAACCACCATCTCATAGATACACACACACATATATATATATTATATAGGGTATACAGTGGTGTGGAAAAAGTGTTGGCCCCCTTCCTGATTTCTTATTTTTTTTGCATGTTTGTCACTTAAAAGATTCAGATCATCAAACATTTTTTTATATTACACAAAGATAATGCAAGAAAATACAAAATGCAGATTTTAAATGATTATTTATTCTATTATGGGAAAAAAGCTGTCCAAACCTACCTGGCCCTATATGAAAAATGAATTGCCCCCTCCTGTTAAATCATGAAAGAAAGACCTTGCAGAAAAAAATTAACACTAAAAAAATTATTTAAGAAGCTGGTTAAATTTTCACTAGCCACACCCAGGCCTGATTACTGCCATACCTGTTGAATCAAGAAATCACTTAAACAGAACCTGTCTGACGAAGTGAAGCATGCTTAAAGAGCAACACATCATGCTGCAATCTTAAGAAATTCAAGAACAGATGAGAAACAATATAGTTGACATGTATCAGTCTGGAAAGGTTTAGAAAGCCATTTCTAAGGCTTTGGGACTCCAGCAACCATGGTCAGAGCCATTATCCACAATTTGAGAAAACTTGGAACAGTGGTGAACCTTCCCAGGAGTTGCCGGCCTACCAACATTACTCCAAGAGCACAACGACGACTCATCCACGAGGTCATAAAAGAACCCAGAACAACGTTTAAAGAACTGCAGGCCTCACTTGCCTTAATTAAGGTCAGTGTTCATGATTCAAATATAAGAAAGAGACTGGGCAAAAACGGTATCCATGGGAGAGTCCCAAGGCAAAAGCCACTGCTGACCAAGAAGAACACAAAGAGAAGAAAAAAATAACACACAGGCTCGTCTCTCATTTGCCAAAAAAATATCTTGATTATCCCAAGACTTTTGGGCAAATATTCTGTGGACTGATGAGACAGAAGTTTAACTTTTTGGAAGGTGTGTGTGTGTCCCGTTACATCTGGCGTAAAACACAGCATTTCATAAAAAGAACATCATACCAACAGTTAAACATGGTGGTGGTAGTGTGATGATGTGGGGCTGCTTTGCAGCTTCAGGGCCTGGATGACTTGCTATAATTGATGGAACCTTGAATTCTGCTCTCTATCAGAAAATCTTGAAGGAGAATGTCTGGCCATCAGTCTGTGACCTCAAGCTCAAGCTCACTGGGTTTATGCAGCAGGACTATGATCCAAAACACACCAGCAAGTTCACCTCTTAAGGCTCAAGAAAAACTAAATTAAGGTTTTGGAGTGGCCAATCAAAATCCGGACTTTAATCCGACTGAGATGCTGTAACAGTCCCTTCTGCGCGAAAACCCTCCATGTGGCTGAATTAAAACATTCTGCAAAGAAGAGTGTGCAAAATTCCTCCATAGCAATGTGAAGACTCCTTGCCAGTTATCGCAGTGGGGCCAATCATTCTGAGATTAGGGGGCAATTAATTTTTCACGTAGGGATAGGTATGTTTGGACAGCTTTTTTCCCTTAATATATAAAATCATCATTTAAAAACTGCATTTTGAATTTACTTGCATTATCTTTGCGTAATATTAAAATTGGTATGATTCTGAATCTTTAAGTGTGACAAATATGCAAAAAAGAAAAAAAACAAAGGGGGCAAAAACCTTTTCACACCACTGTATTTAGACATGGATCATACTCGCCCACCATGGTTCCCGTGTCGGAGCTCTGTCTGAAGAAGCCTCTAGACTGGACGAAAAAAAAAAAAAAAAAAAATAAAAAAAAAAAAAAAAAAAAACATCATAAATGGTCACGATGCCCAAAACCAACCATACCTAATATGTCCAGCATAGGAGACTATAATGCAGGAAATTTCCCACTAACCTCGGTCAGGTGGAGAGATGGGGGTTACAGGGGAATTAGGAAGGTGAAGAGAAGGGCAGATGTAAGACCCCCGAAGGAAATTAGTATATACTGAGGTATCACTCTGATCTGGACAAAAGCGCTGACGCCCTGTCTGGATCACATCCCTTAGGTCTTTTACTTACCTTCCTTTGACCCGCGATTCTTCCTACCCCTACCCGCGGGCGGGGAAGGAGTGCGAGCCTTCTGAGCCAGTCTCTGATCCTCAAACCGAGACGGGCTAGGACCCCTGGGTTGTTCGGGCTCAGACCTGGACTTCGTGAAGGCCGCTATCCCGGTCTTTCAGCAGGTCAGCCTGATATGCTTGGAGCATCACCATCGTGTGCAATGAAGCGACAGCCCGACCTGCTGCTGCTGTTGCGTATGCCCTGGCATCCGTTTTTTTTTTTTTTTTTTTTTTAGCGGATGTAAGGGGGGAGTCTTAGTAAAACGGCCTCTTCCATTCCTTCTCAATGTTTATATGGAAGAAAGGAAGGCTCACCTGAGCTGGAGGGTTATGGCCAGAAAAATAACGTTCATCGAGATACCTCGCGCTAGCCAAAACTGAGACCATTACAGGTCACTTTCTTCCCGCTTCACGCAAGTAAAGCCCGCCTTGGCGCGATCCATCATTTCCAAAATCTCATCATAGCAGGGCGAGACTGGGAAGCTCAGCTCAGCTTTTTGCCTCCTCCATACATTTCCTGCTTTTGCTGGCGGATCCCAGCAGGCAATGCCCCTGAATCACAAGGTTAATGCAATCACATCCTCCAGCGGTTCACTCTCGTGCACAGCCGACGATCGCGAAAGGGAAACCCTCTTCAAACTCATCGGCCAGATCCACCTGCGATCCCCACAAGCTCATTCCCTTCCGTGCCTCAGCAGCGGCGGGTCCTGAATCACGGGAAGCAGATGGCTGCCCCTCTTTCCTCGAAAAGAGAGACAAACAAGAGCGGAGATTTTTCCTTGGAAAAGCGCTCGCAGTGCATGCCGATTGCCCCCACGGAGAGATCGTGTACGTGCTCTTTGCTCAAACAAATAACGCATAGATCGTGTGTGTCATCAAATGTTAAACAACATCAACACGGATGCACACATCCTTAAACGCTTTGCTAGTGCTCGCCATAATGAGATGAATAGAGATCGCTCTTACCACAGAAATGCACGCTTCAAACAAAACAGTCAATGAAGACGAAGAAGAGAATGATGTGTGCTCCCGGCGCCTATTTATACTATAGTCGCACCGGTAGTGACGTCATGGCTGTCGCGTCCCCCCCAGCCCCCCGGCACAGTAGACCCCCAAAACAACCGCAGTCATCAAAAGACCAGGGAAGGGAGGGGGGACAACCGTCCAAGGGGGTGGGGACGAAAGACTTAAAAGAAGGACCACCCCCCAAAAAATACAGTAAGGGGGTGGGGGGGCCCACACTCAACGAGTTGGTGTTTTTTCATGTATGCTTCAGACATGGGTCACGACGAGGCGTTCCCCATAGCGACCCCTAGAGGACGCAGTTCGAAGTTCCCATGAAAGGGAACTAAAATTGCAGAGGAGGTCACAGGCTGTATTATGAAGCTATTTTATAAATTTGGTGCCCCAAATAGGCTATTAACAGACCAAGGCACAGAATTTGTGAACAAGGATATGGTTAAACCTGATTTGCTTGTTTTTATTAGTTTTAGGAATTTGAAAAATATAATAATTCCAGTTGTCTGTATGTAAACAGATCAATATGGGTGTCTGTGAAATACTTGGTATCAAAAGGATTTTATGTGCTCCCTACCGTCCGCAGACCAATGTATTGGTAGAAAGACTCAATGGTGCAATTCAGAGGTACGAAACTGACAATTTCTAATTAAAGTACAATAAAAATATTGGCTATTGTATAGATGGTAGATGAAGAATGTCTCGTGTCTTGTCTCCCACATTCACAGTTAGCAGGGGGTTAGTCAAAAAGGGGTATGCATGTATGTATATACAACTGACACATCATTTGTTTCATCAATATTAGGTGCATTATGTTGATGCTTTTATTTCCATAGATGACCTTTCAGACTTATGCTTGGCATGTGGGGACAAATTTCCATCCACACAAGATACACAGGACTTTTGGGTCTGTCAATCAGCAATTGCTCTTTGAATGTTGCTTTGAAACATGCTGTAATGTCATTGTTTTGTTCAGATTCAGTGTGACTGCTGTAATGGGTGGTTTCACTGGGCATGTGTAAACCGACCTGATATAAAATATGTTTTTGTTTGTCCTGGATGCCAAGGCCCTGTTTAATTTTGTAATAGGATTTCTATGCACCATTTGATTAGTAAGTCATCACTTAAATCTACATTAAAAACATCTCTTTAGCTAAACTTTACAGAATGCATCTTGTATCTGCAATTTAATAGTACAAGATCAAATGCAAATAACACAAAAAATAGTTTGCAGCTAATTACTCGGGATGCCCATATAATCCCCAGCTCCAGCTGGATGCCAACCTCTCACAGAGACAGTGGAAATATGACGCCCATCCCGAGGACACCTGTGACTGACAGATGCATAAGTTCTGGTCGTGCGGTTCTGGATGTACTCCATATATTTAATTCTTTCCTGGTTTTGCTTTTTCTTCATGTAAAGCTGCTTTAAAACAATGCAACATTGTAAAGCGCTATATAATTACATTTGAATAGAATGGAATTTCTTGTAATGTCTATGCATTCTGATAACGCCTCCAATGTGTAATGCATTGCTGCATGTATTTATGCATGAATAAAATTGGAAAAGTGAACTCTTCGTGTGTGTGTGTGTCTGTCTGTTTAAGTACTAGAAGCACAGCCTTTTATGGGCAATACATTTAAAATTACCTTTTTTTTTCTTTTGGTCTCTCTTCCCTTATATTGCTTTTAAGCTCTCAGTAAAACCCCCTAAACAACATCTCTCGGCTGCTAATTATTAATTTATTTTTTGAATTGTTGCAAGGCTCTTGCCAAAAAAAAAAAAAAGCACACACAAAACGAAAAAAGGCAACACAAAACAACACCACAGAACATTAAAACATATTTATTTGAACATGCATCTAACGACATTTGCATTTAATTGCAGTCATTGAAAGTTATGATGCAGCAAAATACACAGCAACTAGGGACACAGTTTACAGCTTGAAAATAAATGACAAAAAACAACGAGGAACAACAGAAATGTGTTCGATTCGTGCTGTGCTTGGTGTTTAGTATCATCCACGTAAGCGGCACAGTCATATGGCCATGATAAAGTATTCTAGAAAGTTATAAGAAATAATTGAAATGTCACATTGCCATAAGCATGCAGACCTATGTTTGTGACACTAGAAGTGTAGCTAATGTGCATCCCGTTTCTCGAGATGATGTTTGAGTTTCTGCACTTTGATTGTGGTTGACGTGTGACACATTTAGTTGATTGGTCATGATTTGGACACACCTGTCTATATAAGGTCTAACAGCTTAAAACGCATATCAGCATTAACCAAACCATGAAGTCAAAGCAACAGCCTGCAGAGCTCAGAGACAGTGCTGGAGAAAACGACAAAAACACTGAGGCCATCCAGACTAAAGGAATCTATCGAGGAAGAAGCGCTTTGGTAAGAGAGGTGACCAGGAACTTAAATGACTCTCAGACTGTGAGAAGCGAGATTATCTGGTCTAATAAACCTCAATTTCAAGTGCATGTCTGCTGGTGCAGTTTCCCACAGGATCTGCGAGACTATGGGACCTTGTGCATTTTAAAGTTAAGTGCATCAGTCTGGTGCACTTTGAGTGTTCAAACTGAAGAACTGCAACCTAATTCGGATCCTTGAGTAAAAAAAAAAAAAAAAAAAAATAAGTCTATTGCTTGACCTTGTACCTGGAATTCAAGCTGAACTCAGACCTTTTTTTAGAAGTGTGTGTCTACATTACATTCACACTGGTGCTTTTAGGAAGCCAAACGATTCTTTTGTGTCACCTTCACTTCCAAAAGATTAAGCCGTGAGCTTTCATGTTGATAGAAGTGACATTGCAAACACTTCTCATCACAAATCTGGTAAAAACACCGTAATCATCTGTCCACAGAAATGTCGGAAATGATGCAAATATGAAAACTGCAGTAATTTTTTCCAAAGGTGCTTCAACTAAGTACTGAGTTACTGAATACTTTGCAAATTACCAACAAAATAAAGTAGTATCAACTTTGCATAAGTTATCAAATGCTTTTTTCCCTTTGCCGTGTTTGTTGAAACTGGAAAGCTGCGCTGGCTGGAAGTTGTGTTGAAGTTCTCGCTCAGGCTTTTCCAGTGGTGCGGTTTGCATGCTGGCGCATCTGAGCACCGCTACTTCAAAAGCTTGCACAGCCTGCGGGAGAGTCTGGAAATCCTGCTGGAGTGTGAGGCTGAAACTGCACAGAAAGTGGGGTCCAAACCAGACTTGCCACCTTGTCAAAAAAGTCAAACCGGTGCAGTCACCGCGGGTTGGACACTAGGTGGTGCTATGGGTCATTTCTGTTGCAAGATAGTCCACAACGAAGGCATTTTGATTCAAACTTGGACTTTTCTATTTAATTTTTTTAAGCTACTATCTATATAATTCATTGCTATTCTGTTTGCTAGGCTGTTGGTATTGGAAGTGCTATTATAGATTTAGATTATAGAACAACTTACTGAAATGAATCATGTCACGGATCAATCAGTGTTTCAAGCACAAAATGACGTCAGTATAAGAACAATAAGCTCACATTTACCTCAGGAAAGACATTCAGCGTCCATAAACTTGATTTGCCTTAGATTACATACTGTTTTATGCTTTGTTGATGTGAAATTTACACCAAATTATAGAGTGAGGTTTATTTAAACAAACTGAAGTAGAAACATAATTATATAATTAAAAAGTTGATATAAACTGTCATTTATGCATGTAAATGCAAATAATTCACTGTTGCTTATATCTGAAAATTAAGAAGAAATCAGTGTTGTCAACTCTAGAACAAGCTTTGCTCATGGAGTGGATGACATCCTCAATCACACTACACTACTGCAGCGCAGACGAATAGTGCAGTTTAGATGATGAAGATGATGAAGACAGTGGCGTCCAAAGATCTGAGAGCATGTGTGAAAACGCTTGTTTCTGAAAAATGGAAGTTCATACTTTAACCAGAAAGCATCCACACTGCAGCAGCACAGGCCTGTTCTCACCGAGATGAATATTCAACTGCGATAAACATTTTCTCTTGAGTGACTGGCTGTTAATCTAGTCAATGCTGTTGGAGTGAATCGACCTGAAGTCATAACGTTTCTTTGTTTCATATTCTTCTGTTTATTTGCAGGATTTAATTGGAATTGAACTGACTTTGAATTCCTGTTCCTGGTCTCAGACTGCTAGACCTCTCTGACTATATACAGTATGAGCTGTGAAGAAGGAAAACAGTGGTCACGGTCTGTGCTGAAATGAAAGTGTGAATTGTGGTTTATGTCATCACTGAGGTTTATCAATGAAATGCTTGATCTTTTTCACGGCTGTGTAAGAAAACTGTACAGCGCTGTTCACACCATTGACAATAACTGTTTTATTAATCAATCTAGTTCTGTGAGAACAGTGAAGTTCACAACTATAACGATAACAACACGGAGGAACGATATTGTTGAAATCACTTCAGTTGAATGATACGAGCGATAAAAACATTGACAGCCAATCAGAATCCATGCAACTCCACCATTTAAAGGGGCAGATGACAAAAATGCAGCACGCGTTTACTCTGGTGTGGATGCTAATTTAGTTAGTGCTGTTAAGGCACACTGCATAGCCCATGTTTTTCCTGTGTTTGTGTCTGCTGGAGTCCTGACGGTGGCTGTCTGCTGCCGAGTATTCAGCTCACGTTCTCCAAACTCACAGGTATGAACGACACCGCATACAGTCCTCCGATTATCTCTCTTCAAAGCCATGTTTGTCGTTTATTATTATGATTCTGAAGGGTGCGAACCTTTGGGTAGATAGTGATTCACTCTGATGCATAGGTCATAGCTTCTCTGTTCAACTCTAAAGAGGTTTCTGCGAGTTCAGAACCATTTGATTCACGATAAGAATTTGATTAGGAATTCTAGAACCAAAGCAAAAAACATCAGTGGTTATTTGAAACTTGCAGTGTACAGTAGATGATGTAACGGCCAGTTTACCAGGGGTGTCCATACCTGTTCCTGGAGGACCACCTGGTGCGTTCAGGTCATGACGGATAGATCGTATTTAGGAGCTGAACACCACCACAAAGTCGTAATTACGAGCGGTTCATTTTCTTTAAGCCTTGAGTTTCTGAGTCGAGGGCGTGTGAGTGAGAAAACATGGTGGATGCAATGGATACAGCTAAAGAAAGTGTCTGTATTGACTGTGAGTTTGTTGAAATTAATGAAAAGATTATTATCTACAAAGTCCATCTACAAAATACCATGGTATTTTACAATAACGATAGAATATATAATTCAGTGTACAGCACCTTCATAAATTAAAAACAGAAAATCTCTGATATAATAAAATATAATTTGTGTCAGAGAGTCACAGTCACTTCAGTCACCACAGTCATCAGCACCGGCGTTCACAAGATCACAATCACCTGCATTCTGACTCCCCGCACCTGCTGCAGCTAATCAGTGCTCACCTCTCACAAGATCAATGTTCACGTCATTGAACCTAGCCTGACTCATTCTAATTACCGATGTGTTTCCTATCCCAGATGTTCCTGTTTCTCCACCGTTCCTGTGCTCCACGTGATTCCTACTGCAGAGCCAAGATCTGTTACCGCAAGCTGAGCCCTCTGAACTGTCACTGTGTGCTTCACTTGCCTCTCATCAACACCTGGTTTACGCCATTGTTTCTATCAATAAAGACCCTTGTTTGAGCAATTACCTTGGTGACTCCCAGCCTGTGTCGTGACCATTTGTTGTTACTACTGTAAATATATATTCAATTATTATTGGATCTCCTTCAATACTTTCAGAATCTTTACTTAATAAAATTATTTTGTTTCTGTCTTTTAAAATATATTTTATATTTTAATGACAGCATATTTATTGAACAAAAATTGATTCTTTTATTTATCAAAATGAGCAGAAAATAGTACAAACTTTGCTATAGTGATTGTTTTGAACAAGTATTAACTTGCTGTTTTTGTTCAGAACAATGTGAAAATCGACCCATATTTTTACTCTGCAAACACAGTTGTAAATGTGAACCAGTAGATCGTGAATTTGATCATTTTATAAAATGCTTTGTGTTTGTGAAAACCTGTATCTGAACTGTAAATCAGGTTTAATATGTTGCCATAGACATTCTCCTACCCCACTTATATGGTATTAATTTTTATTTGTGCAGGTCTACCACACACAACATGGTGTAATGAATAACTGGCATAATTTTGCGATCATAAGCTAACTGAGAGTTGTTATAGCTCTTGTAATCATTGCCTCTTTTGTTGATTTGAGCTTCGATTGTACCTATGTAAGTCCTTGGATAAAAGCGTGTGCTAAAGGACTAAGAAAAGGTAAATCATGAATAAATAATCAGAAATATGGTTTTATTATTATTATTATATGTGATCCTACTGTGATATGATTTGGTAACAATTCACAGTAAGGTTTCATGAGTTACCTATTAGTAACATGACTAGCTTGAACAATACTTCCACAGCATTTATTCATCTTAGTTAATATTAATTTCATAATTTACTAATGCATTATTAAAATAAAAAGTTGGGCTGTTATACATGTGGAATGACAGCTGTGAACGAACAAACTTTTTTTTCATTAACATTAACAAAGATGAATAAATACTGTAATAAATGTTTTGTTCATTGTTTGTTCATGTTAGTTAATACATTAATGTTAAATAAGTGCCAAGTCTGTGGGAACATAAACACTGTTAATCACATCAAAATACCCAAGGGTTTTGTTTACGGCAATTAAAAGCAATTAAATCCAATATCTGCAATCAAAAAACAAACAAGCATTTTCAGAACGATGCAGTGTTTTTGGTACTGTACTTGGTCTGTAAACATTTGCTATTATTTTTCAGTATGCTTTCTGTATATTGTGGATTGATTTTGGCTGTTAACTCTGTCCATAAAGGTATGAATGAAGCAGTGTTTTTCAGTCAGGTGGCCCTTGAGAATGTTCACACTGTTTTTTCCATACAAAATGAATGGGGACCAGAGCCAGGGGAAAAATGTTTTATAAGTATCATAAATATAGTCTATATGACTCATGCACTATATTCCAAGACCTCTGAAGACACATTATGTGTGTGGAACAGAACCAGATATGAGTTATTTTCTCCCATCTCATCTGCACTTCCGCGTCACCGCAATTTTTTTTTTTTTTTTTTTTTTCTATTATCCGACTGTGCGTGCATCTTGGCGTGCCGACACGAACATGCAGCAGACGCTGAATGTCCAGCTTCAGGATGCAGCACTAAACAGATGAACTCTGACCCTGCTCTCAGTGTGAACTCTTGTGCTGATAGTTTCTCTCTTAGCTCGCTACGTAATGTTCATGTCAGATCAAGACATTCATGAAATTGTAAAGGCTTTGCCTTTGAAAGCATTTTGTGATCATAAACAAATGGGATCATACAGTGTCTGGTTTTCTCTTGTGTTTCAGGTGGTCCCAAAGCCGCCACTGTGGTTGATCTCTCTGAGACCACCTTGCCTGGACCTGATGGAGACCTTGGCCATTACTTACACACGTGTCTGTTTAACCCTCTGGGGTTGTTCGGTCATTTAAGACCGGAAAAAAAAATGTTTTGACATTTTAAAAATCGCTACTTCATCTGAATGGTACAAAACTCACTGACATAAAACATTCCTGTTCATATGCATTACATTTTGGTTGAACTTTGATGTTAGGTGTAATAAAATGCCTTTCTTTGTGTTCAGGTCTGACTGTAGTAAAATTAATACAAAACGGCCACTCAACAAAAAATCTAAACCTTTACAAAAAGCATTCTCTTTGAGAATGTCTAAATATAAATCCAAATCCACAAACAAATTATTTATGTCTAAAAACAACTAGAGAATTTATAAGCCTTATTACGAGCTCGATAAGGAATCTAGTGACTAAACCACGGGATTTCAGATGTTTTCCTTCTTTACTCTCACCAGATGGAACTAATCTGCCTTCAAAAATGGGATTTTAAAGGCATTGTCTCTATTTTAACATGAAATATTGCCATAATTGAAAAGTAATAGAAAAATATAAGAAAAAATATTATTTTCAATGGGAAAAATTATTATAATTATTGCATAAATATTAATTAGAACCATGAAATTCTCTCAAAAGAAAAAATATTATTGAACAAAACTATAATACACTGATTTCACTTAAAATTAAAAAGAGTTATATTTCAGGCGTCCGGTCACTTCTGACCGCGAACAACACAAGTGTGACTCCCAAATGAACAATAGCAGAGGGTTAAAGATTATTCTCTAGTGCTTTAAGGCTGGAATACACAAGACTAACCAGAGCAGATTTTAAAACGTACACATTTTACCCTCTTTATAAACAGTCACAGAGGAAATACTGGCTATCGTATACTAAACGGCTGAGGATCACACTCACTACCAGACTGTAAAGTCATTCTCATCACAACAAACTCATGCAGAAATGTGTGTCTCGGAGACGCATAACAAATAAAACAAGTTTTCTAAAATCGGCTGAAAATAACAAACCTGTGTAATATCCTCCGACTGGATGGATTCATAAGTCTGAAGCTGAAAAAATCAGCTTCTTGATTTTCTATGGAGTCTGTCAACTCAAATCTGCAGACTGGCTCTGACCTTCAGCAACCAGCGTCAACTTCTCCAGACTGTAAATTAGCCTTTACATGAATTACACTCTTTCTGCAGGACACGTGCATTCACAAGGAAAGCGAATACAGAGTAATGTGTGATGAAAATGATTTAAGCTACTGAAACTGCTCAGGTTTTTCTTCTCTCTCTGCTCTCAGTGTTGGAGGAGAGGTATGCTCTCTTTCATGGGATCCTAGAGGGTGAAAGACTTGCCGTGCTTCTGAAAGGTAAGAGAAAGCCTCATGCCCCTACAGTATCCACAGACCTCACAGACTCGCTGATCTTTCACCTCTACACAGCTCCACAGCATGTTAGGCTGCAGTGAGGCAAACGTGAATATTTGTGTAACAAAATATTTGAAAGCAGAGAGCAGTCATTCATCAGCTGACAAAGCAGGTTTTCTTTCCCCCAGTGAGTGTGTCAAATAGTGATATAATGAACCTGAATCAATACTGTTGAAGATGTGCAGCATTCATATGAAATAAATCTAGTTTAATTTCATTTAATGTAAACAGTGATTGATGAGGGACGATATATATTGACAGCATCAAGGCTGAAATTAAACAAATATGATGCTTTAATATGATTATGAAGTTATTGAATGATTATTGAAATGATTGAATTAAATGAATCCGTGTATCATTCGTTCATTCATTTTTTTATGTAATATTGAAAGTAGAAAAATCGAAAAACGAGAATTCATCTTAAATTTTTGTTTGTCGGGGGAGTGTTGTTGATCAGGGGTGAAAGAATAAACAGCTTGAATTTCTACATGTGGGCGGGAATTAAACTCCCCTTTCTGCTGATTGGTCAGCCGAAGATCAAACCGTGCCGTCATCAGTTCTTCTGCAGTATCATGCAGCAGAATAATAGTCCTCCACGGCTGCAGTTGTACAGATTACCCAAAAAACACAATAAGCATTTTTATGCTACATAAACTAAATTTCACCGTTTTTTTTTTCGTCAAACAAGCAGACTAATGAATAGCTCGACACAACTGAGTCTAGACAGGGCTTGCTTCTGTGTAGATATAAATTCTATTCTTTGCATCAGCTGGGTATGGCAGGTATGATATGATGGCTGCATTGTACCAGTAAGTCTGTTTGTTTAATTAAGTAATCATTAATTGGTTTCAAAATAAATATTTTAAACACCAAGACAAAAAGGAAAGAATAATAAATTGGCTTGGGTAATATACAGGCAAGAACTGTCATTCTGACTGACAACCGGAGAACAACAGATATTAAATAGCCTACTCTTAGAGTTTTATAATGTAGTATTGTGTTTTATTCAAATTGATTTTAATTGATATCTCAAAAGGATATGCGCTCGCACACAGGACTGCAATGCAAGATTTTCATAAAATTTTATAACTTGCCTTCTATGCCTAACTATACCTTCAGAACACTTGGAATATACGCCACGAAATGCATAGGATTATTTTATGACAGATAAAAAAAGAAAAGAAAACTAAAGTCACCATTCTCTGCCATTAAAATGGCAAGTGCGAGCAGGACATTTTTGTGTTAATTAAGTAATAAGCCTTTAGAACAACATTAAGGTGAGTAGTGACTCTAGTTCACACAGTTCACTAAGATTGCGATTGGGGGGTAAGGAACTCAATAAGCAGACAGACGCGACTACAGTCAAGTGCAGACCAGTATTGAAGTGCACAGGAATAAGCAGCAGTCATATTTAAAGCAGTTTAAATTAATAATGAGTACTGATTGATGTTCACTTGGATTTTTTCCCCATCGAGGGTAAATAACTTAATACTCTGTAATTTATATTCGTATGGTAAAATTATATTTTTAATTGTGTAACATTACATTCAAAATAACTACAAAATGTCATGCCTATGAAAAATAAAGAGAACAACAGAATGCGCTGCTTTAGCGCGTCTCGTTCTGTTTTTGGTCTTTTTCTTGTCTTCCCTGGGTCCCCTTGAGCATCAGTTCTGGCCTGATACTGGCGTATTTAAGAAGAATAGTGCAAGCAGCACTACACACCACATGAAAACAGCAGCGCAACCGGTGTTTATCAAAGCAAAGGCAACGTATCATATGAATTCCGTGAGCGCCTGAGTTTATGCGGTTAGAAGAAATCTCTAGCATTAATTTTGATCATGGCTTGTCTTGAAAAACGACAGTTTGACGTTCGTCGTAGGAGAAGTCACACTGCAAGACTGTACGGCAAATCTTCTGACACTGCCAGAATTACGTCGGAAAGAAACTTTGACGGCGATGAACCTGTCAAACTTAGACGACAACGACTACAGATTTTATGGCCTAGGCTATAGGAATCTTTAGGATTTCAAAATTGTCTCAGACGAAACAAATCGTTGTCAAAATCTACGTGTGAGCGGATTTAAGTCAGTTAGAATAAATCACATAGTGTCATGATAAAAAGCGTAACTTACACTCGAAAATTGGAGGCTATAGCAAATTATTGCGCGGACCACCTATCACTTTTAAAGGGGTCGTATGATGCGATTTAATTTTTTCCTTTTTCTTTGGAGTGTTACAAGCCTCTTGGTGCATAAAGAAGATCTGTATAAAGTTGCTAAGACTAAAGTCTCAAAACCAAAGAGAGATTCTGTAAAAAGTAAGCGTAACCTGCCTACATAAAAAGCCTGTTCTAATAACTCCCCCATACCTAAATCACGATTGGGAAGATTTGCATCAGCTCCCAAATGTTCACGCAAAGAAATAAGGCGTAACTTTTATTCTCGCTGTTGCCACCGCTACCATGTTGTGAAGTCGCTGTGTTTTGTTGTGAAAGCAAAATTACTTTGTTTGGTCTTCTAAAAGAGGAAGATATCGCTTCGTCATGCCTAGAGCTGATCGTGCTGGTCGCTGAGGAAATACATCAACCTTCACCGTGAGCGACAAAGCGGAGTCCAGCCCGCCTCGGCTCACTCTATCCTGGCCTCAGCGCACGCTAAGCCGGGACTTCCCCTCACGCTAGGCAGCTGTGTTTTTCGTTGCCACTGATGAATCAAACGCGAGTTTTAGGCAGTGTAGAGTAGCACTTGTTTGTAATTTCTCCAATCACAAATGAGACAGAGTTTTATGTCACGGGCTGCGAGCAAGCAACGGCAAGTCGTAAAAAGACAGTAAATAGTCATGATAATCAGTAAAGTTATTTCCCCACTGGATGCAACAAATGCTGTTTATAATGTTTTTTTTTTAATGTTTTTGTCTCGTCGCTCCTGCTGTGACACGGCATCAACAGTATGTGAGGGCCATAACATTTCCGTCTCACGCTGGAGGTATTCAGCCAATCACAATGCAGTGGATAGCTGGCCAATCACAGCACACCTCGCTTTTCAGACCGATGCACTTTGTAAAATCGACGCGGTTCAAAAAGGCGGGGCATAGAGGAGAACAATAATGTACAGTATGTGGAAAATAGTTTTTTTTTAACCTTAAACCACATAAACACCTTTCATTACACCAAATAATGTTCATTTTAGCAAAATCATATGACCCCCTAAGACACCCTGGTCCCCACAGAAGAAAGCCCTGTCTAGACTCTGACCAGGTATGAGTTGTGTCGAGCTATTCATTAGTCTGCTTGTTTCACGAGTTCACGCTTACATATAATTAGCTGAAGTATGGTAATGCATATTTGGCGTGCTGTCCGGGGAAGGGCTCCGAGCCCGGGAATGGCCCGAACCTAGAGTACCCACCCCCCGTATAAGTGTAGTATGAACTCAAAATGAGGAGATGGTGTGGAGGAAGGGTGCTGATAACCGTCAATCGATAGAGGTAAGTCAGCTGTCTTATATCCGGTGGTGATTAACTAGAGGCGCTCACCGTGTTAATGAGGCTAAGTATTGACGCGATCCTACCGAACCTTGTAATAAAACATAATTCACCTGGTTCACGCTTACATATAATTGGGCGTGCTGTCGTGGAAGGGCTCGAGCTAGGGAAGGCCCGAACTAGAGTACTACACCAAAAAACAAATGGAGCAAGAGGACAGCGCCAGACTAAGAAACTCCCCCCAAATAAGCACTGAGAAATGGCGGGGTGATGGTTGAGAAGTCGTTGTTGGCAAGCCGGAAGAGACTACGTCCCCGGTTTGAGAGCAAATGATGCGTTCGGAGGGTAGGCCCTACCGGCTGGAGGTAGTGGATACGTGGTTGTGGTGCCCGGCTCGGGAGGGCTACGAGCCGATGACAACGGGAGTCACAGGGTTGGAACGGGTGAGCCCTACGGCTGTGGGGGAGGAGCCGCGTGTAAGCCTACAGGAGGACCAGGCCTCGACTGGAATAGTTGTGGTGTCGGCGACGGGCACTACTGGCGGACAGGCCCGTAATCAGGGCAGAGGCAAAATGGCTGACCGAGGAGGGCCATGAAGCCTCGATGGAGCTCAAGACTCAGGACGATGAAGCGTTTGTGGGTCCTCTCGGTTTTGGTAGATAAAAAGGCTTTTGGGCCGTCCGGCAAGGAGGACTCTTGTGATATCCGATGGGAGATCAAGACTCACGGCATGGGATGGATAAGTCTCGCTTGCAGGCGGCAAGTATAGAAGCCCAACCGGGAGAACTCTCGCCGACATCTGACGGGAGATCAATACTCGCTGCATCAGACAGGTAAGCCTCGCCGGGCGGGGAGAGAGAAAAGGAAAACCCAACTGGGAGGGCTCTCGCAGCATCCGATGGAGTATCAGACTCAGAACATCGAACGGGTAAGCCTCACCAGGCAGGGGGGAAAAGACTTGAGGTTAGCTGAGAGGGTTCTCACAGCGTTCGGCGGGAGGTCGAGACTCATGGCGTCAGACGGGTAATCTTCGTTGGTAGTCTGACGGAAAGGCAAGGTTTGCTCGACCGGGAGGCTCTTGCAGCATCTGATGGGAATTCGATACTCACGGCATCAGATGTGTGAGCCTCGCCAGTAGTCGATGGAGAAACACATTTGCTCCACTGGGAGCGCTCTTGCAGCATCTGTAAGGGAATTCAATGCTCAGAACAATTTGAGTTGTCTAAAAGAGTAGATGATATGAGGATTACTTTGCGTAATTGTTCGGTGAATCCAATAAGCTGCTTCTGATAACACATCAGAAAATCTTGGTGCTGCTTTGCATCCGAAAGTTAAGCGCACGACAAAATAGCATTTCCTGTGCCAACGTACGTGAATCTGGATGGATAGGCATAGCAAGCTGAGGTGATGTCGACTTTTGCCAGCCAAGTGCTAAGACCCGTGATTTTATTATATTGATTGCATGATCAATGTCCTACTATTGAGAGTGAATTCGTCAAGGAATCAAGGTGTTTATGCTTGAAAACAGGGAGTTACATGGAGCTGACTGATCGATTAGAAGGCGTTTATTACCCCAGAATTTTCCTAGTAGCCACTCCAATGGACTAATGCGAAACTGAGAAGGCGCGGGCATCGAAAGGGCTGATCATGAACCCTCGTTTAATTCACGCCGCCTATGGGGGAAAAGCTGAACAGATTATTTCAGTGAAACGGCTGAACGTAATGAAAAAATGGCTTTTGATGTCCACATTCAAAGATTTACGATTGTTGTAGCATTTCTGTCGTAAAGAAATGACCAAATATTAAAGATTAAGTAGACATTTGAATTAAATGTTTAGTCAATATTAAACAAGGATTAGATCGCACATCAGGGACCTGTGAGAAATCTATTGTCTCGCATTGGTGCCTTTTAGGCTCTGATATAAGGTACTGTTATGTACATAATATGTTATGAATACATATTCATTAAGTGGTGTTCCACAGAACAATATGGTACTTGCTTTTGATACTTTATGTGGACCAATTATGATGTGGCGGCACTGCTAAGTCAAAGTCAAGTCAATTTTTATTTATATAGCGCTTTTAACAATACATACGTAGCACCGGGCTGCGTTGAAATATAGAGCGGAGTATCATCAGCATAACAGTGAAAGTTAACACAGTGTTTCCTGATGATATCTCCCAAGGATAACACATAAAGCGTGAAAAGTAACGGCCCTAGTACTAAGCCTTGATGTACTCCATACTGCACTTGTGATCGAAATTATACCTCTTCATTCACTGCTACGAATAGATGGCGGTCACATAAGTCAGAGTTAACCAGGCTAAGCACTTCATAAGCCAAAAGCAACGTTTTCTAGTTAGTTCTGCAAGAGAATAGTTTGTGGTCAATAGTGTCGAACGAGCGCTAAGATCCAATAGCACAATAGAGAGATACAACCCATCAGATGGATAAGGAGCAGGTCATTTGTAACTCCTAATGAGAGCAGTCCCCAGTACTATGAATGGTCCTAAATCCCTGACTGAAATACTCACAGATACCATTTCATAAGACGGAAGTTAATATGAGGTTGTTATACCTTTTCTATGTGTATGTATATATTCAGGTAATTTTAAAGGCTATGGTTAATTAGGCGATGTTTCCTACCATAAATAGAAATTATAATTATCCGATTATTCAACAGAATAATCGACCGATAACTCGGTTACCAAATTAACAGTTAGTGATGGCCCTAGATGAGAGGTCTATGTCTGCACCTGCCAGAATCTGTGCTCAGATGTGGTGAGCCACTGGGGGTGGCTCCGAGGTGACAGCATATAGTGGGACGGGCAGTGATGTTGCTGTGAAAAGAGAATATTGTGATTTTGAATGAAGTAGATAGCTGTGAGGGAGAGGAGCAGAGGCCGCAATTGTTGGGGGAAGCAGTCTCATGCTTAATATCGGCCTCTTGGGCTTGAGGTGGGAAACTGAGAGAAGCATAAGAGAAAAAAAATGGAGGAAAAGAAAGAGATGTGTTGTCTGTGTTGCGAGCGGAGGCAGCCTCACGCTAGTGCCTGCTATGGGAGCTGGATGCCACTGAAAAGGAAAAAGGGGTTATTAGTAGCGGGAAGAAAAGACAAATGTAAGGGGTTGTTGTAAGCGGAAGCAGCCTCGCCAGNGGTAGTCGATGGAGAAACATATTTGCTCCACCGGGAGCGCTCTTGCAGCATCTGTAAGGGAATTCAATGCTCAGAACAATTTGAGTTGTCTAAAAGGGTAGATGCTATGAGGATTACTTTGCGTAATTTTTTGATGAATCCAATAAGCTGCTTCTTATAACACGTCAAAAAATCTTGGTGCTGCTGGGGGGGTGTGACAATCTGAAATTCGTGCGCACGACAAAATAGCATTTCCTGTGCCAACGTACCCGAAATAAGTGCCGTGAATCTGGATGGATAGGCATAGCAAGCTGAGGTGATGTCGACTTTTGCCAGCCAAGTGCTAAGACCCGTGATTTTATTATATTGATTGCATGATCAATGTTCTACTATTGAGAGGGAATTCGTCAAGGAATCGATATGTTTATGCTTGAAAACAGGGAGTTACATGGAGCTGACTGATCGATTAGAAGGCGTTTCTTACCCCAGAATTTTCCTAGTAGCCACTCCAATGGGCTAATGTGAAACTGAGAAGGCGGGGCATCGAAAGGGCTGATCATGAACCCTCGTTTAATTCACGCCGCCTATGGGGGAAAAGCTGAACAGATTATTTCAATGAAACGGCTGAACGTAATGAAAAAATGGCTTTTGATGTCCACATTCAAGGATTTACGATTTCTGTAGCATTTCTGTCATAAAGAAATAGCCAAATATTCAAGATTAAATGGACATTTGAATTAAATGTTGTTTAGCCATACGAGGATTAGATCGCACAGTGACATGTAGAAACAATTGTCTCGCCATTGGTGCCCTTTCTAGGCTTTTGATATAATGTGTATGTACTGTACATTATATTGTTTATTACGACGATCCGAACAGCTGCAGTGAGCATGCTTACAGTCTGACGGGGTATAGATAACTCGAACAAACGCGCCAGGGGGAAGGCGCGGAAGACAGAGGTGGAACAGAATCACCCTTCTTTTGCATACATCTCCTCGTGACGTGGACCAATTATTATGGCGTCACTGCTAAGTTTTCCCCCCCCCCAAGTCAAGTCACCTTTATTTATATAGCGCTTTTAACAATACATACGTAGCGCCGGGCTGCGTTGAAATATAGAGCGGAGTATCATCAGCATAACAGTGAAAGCTAACACCGTGTTTCCTGATGATATCTCCCAAGGGTAACATGTAAAGCGTGAAGAGTAACGGCCCTAGTACTGAGCCTTGAGGTACTCCATACTGCACTTGTGATCGATATAATACCTCTTCATTCACTGCTACGAATTGATGGCGGTCATATAAGTACGATTTGAACCATGCTAATGCACTTCCATTAATGCCTACAAAGTTTTCTAGTCTATTCAAAAGTATGTTGTGGTCAATAGTGTCGAACGCATCGCTAAGATCCAGTAGCACTAATAGAGAGATACAACCACAATCAGATGATAAGAGCAGGTCATTTGTAACTCTAATGAGAGCAGTCTCAGTACTATGATATGGTCTAAATCCTGACTGGAAATACTCACAGATACCATTTTTCTCTAAGAAGGAATATAATTATGAGGATACTACCTTTTCTATGTATGTTATGTATATATTTCAGGTAATTTTTAAAGGCTATTGTTTAATTAGGCCTATTTTTCTACCATAAATATAAATTATAATTATCAGATTAATCATCAGAATAATCAACCGATAACGCTGTTACCCAATTAATCGTTAGTGATGGCCTTAGATGAGGGGTCTATGTCCGCACCTGCCAGGGTCTGTGCTCAGATGTTGTGAGCCACTGGAGGTGGCTCCGAGGCAACAGCATTCGGTGGGACGGGCAGTGATGTTGCTATAAAAGAGAATATTGTGATTTTAAATGAAGTAGAGAGCTGTGAGGGAGAGGAGCAGAGGCCGCAATTGTTGGGGGAAGCAGTCTCATGCTTAATATCGGCCTCTTGGGCTTGAGGTGGGAAACTGAGAGAAGCATAAGAGAAAAAAAATGGAGGAAAAGAAAGAGATGTGTTGGTCTGTGATGCGAGCGGAGGCAGCCTCACGCTAGTGTCTGCTATGGGAGCTGGAGGCCACTGAAAAGGAAAAAGGGGTTATTAGTAGCGGGAAGAAAAGACAAATGTAAGGGGTTGTTGTAAGCGGAAGCAGCCTCGCCAGCCTTTAGCTGTAGGTAGTGGGAAAGGGGAGTGGTTTGTGACATTTGAGGGAAATGCTGAAATGCCCGAGTTGCCTGCAGTGTTGCCAATTTAACATTTTTTTTGCCAGATTTAGCATTTCTCAGCTACACTAGCCACTGGTTTTCCGAAGCACATAGTAACGAATTACCCATTTACCAAATCTATTTTGGCAACTTTTAGGCATCTTTAAAACGTTATTAATGTTAAAGACGTGCATTTCCTCTTAACCACCCACAAGAAGAAGTATTGAAAAGCTAGCCAAGCGGAAGTTTCGGCTAGTGACTTGGAGAGAGGTGCTAGCAAACTCACGTCACATGTGAACTATGTTGCTAGTTGCACTTGTTCAATAATAATAGTTTTTCTTTTTATGTAACCGTCACGAGTCTGCTGGAGATGAAGCGAGGAATCATTGTAGGAGAAAGGTTTTTATTTTAATAATAAAAATGCAAAAAAAAAACGCAAACAACCCCGAGGGTGGAAAACAGACAGGCAGGCTAGGAACTGCATTACATGCAGACATAACACACACAATGAGAAAACAACGGATCAGTACGGGATTACAGACACCAGGAGAATAAATGGGAACTAAACGAGGAGGCTAACGAGGGAGACACATGTGGAGCAACTTAAACAATAACGAGGTTACAAGATGGGAGGGGCCAGACAATAGACAGGGGAGCACATGGCAACAGACAAACACAAGCCATGTGCTCACAGAACACAGTGTCATCTGGTGGTCCATCTTGGGCACACCCGCTGAAGACTGTGACTGTGATCCCCCCCTTAAGGAGCGGATTCCAGACGCCCCACCACTCGCCAATCCGGAGGGAGGCGGAACGTAGGTGGTCAGGGGGAGGATATGGGCCATGCCCGTGAGTGAAGGCCCTGGGGATAGAGGTAACCAGGTTCCAGGGCGGGCCGGCAGACAGCGTGGGGCCTGCCTCCGGAGGGAGCCGTCAGGGGGCAAGCAGCTGGGGTAGGCTGACAGAGGCGGATCTTAATGGAGCCGACAGGCGTGCTCTTTAGCTTGGTCGGAGCCGGCAGGGCGTGAATCTTGAATGCTTTTGCGGAGCCGGGCAGGGCGTGAAGCTTGAAAAAGCACCTTGTGCGAGCCTGCATGGCTGAATTGACTTGTGCGGAGCCGGCAGGGGCACCAGGCTCTAGAGACCTCCCGGCCTTGAAGGACGGAGAAGCTCTCTTCTCCTCCTCCTCCTCCTTCTCCTCCTCCTCCGTTTCCGAGAGTGTGGCACAGCAGCTTCATCTGCCACCTCTGGGGGCACTGCAACCTCTTGGGCCACCCTGGGGGGAGCGCGCTGCAGCTCACGTCCGCCTCCTGGTGGGCTCTGCAAACCTCTTCGGCCCCACTGGGTGCGCGGCAGCTTCGTCGGCCACCTTCGGGGTGCTGCAGCCTTGTCGGCCATCACGGGAGGTGCTGCAGCCCCCTTAGCTGAAGAACGTGCCAGGAACTCCACAAACCCCTCAAAGGATACATGATTGCATCCTAGCATGCTCCAGGGGCTAATGGGCTCATCAAGGGCATAATTGAACAAGTCCTTAAGTGCTGAGTCATTGTAGCCCAGCCCCTCTGCCGTATTCCTGAAGTCCATGGCAAACTCCCTCAGCTCGGTCCCTCGTTGGTGGAGTGAGCTCATGGTCTCCAGCTGGAGCATGCGCTGGTAGAGGGGGCTGGAGAGAGTAGAGACCGGTAGTCGGTGTGAGCCCATTCTCTGCTGAGTCCCCATGTTGGCTGATCCGTTCTGTCACGGTGCGTGTGGAGAGATGAGGCGAGGACTCAAATGCAGGAGAATAATGGGTCTTTTTAATAATAAAATGAAACAAAAACAAACTTAAACAACCCTGAGGGGGAAAAACAGACAGGCAGAATAGGAACTGCACTACATGCAGACATACACATAGTGAAAAATGACGGATCAGCACAGGATTACAGACATCAGGAGAATAAATAGGAAACCAAACGAGGAGGCTAACGAGGGAGACACAGGTGGAACAACTAAAACAATAACGAGGTAACAAGATCGGAAGAGCGGGCCAGACATAACAGGAGAGAGCCCATGGCACAGACAACACCAACAAGAGCCTGTCTCCCAGAACACAGTCATCTGGTGGCCCTCCTGGGCACACCCGCTGAAGACTGTGACAAAACCTAGTTGTTAGTTTGTGCCTATAATCGTTAATCATTTAGGTACATAGTTTAACTTATTTACTCGAAACTCAATCTTTTACATCCGTTTATCTGAGTGAAATGTGTAGTTTAAAATACAGGTAAAAATGCTAGCGAAAATTAATTCAGAAAATCTGAGTAATTTCTTTGTGTATTCTACGCAGTTTGCGTCATGGTTACAAAATGACATTAACATCCTTTTGTCACAACGTCGTTTAACAACTTCTAGCAACAAAACGACCTGCCTTTTAGCAACTTACCTAAAAATTAATTTGCAACATGGCCTGTGTCGCTAGAGGAAGCGGCCTCGTGCTAGCATCTGCTACAAGAGCTGGAGGCCCGGCTGCATACGACGCTGTGGCCGGAAGAGCCGTGGTGAAAGGTTGAGCCAAAGCGGGAAGCAAGTGAGGCTTTGCTGCAGTGAGATCTGGGGCGCGGCCCAGGCTCGTTGAAGGCCTGCCGCTGCGACCCAGCGCTTAATGAGAGCCGGGTCTTGTGCGGGGAGATGGTGGTGTCGAGCGAGGCGAGTTCGGGGCCTTGCGAACTTTGCTTGAAATATTGGCTGCTCTGCTGGAGTAGATTTAGAAGTGAGGTTGGCTGATTGCTAGGAGACGAATAACTTAGATCGTACAGATCTCAGGCTTAAATGCGGTCCACTTTCCGATTGGTGGAATTGTAGGCACAGCTGAAAGATAAGAGGATGTCAGGAAAAAAAATAAAAAAATGGAAGTGACGCCGGTAGAGGCGAGGTTAAGCCTCGGTGTCGTGGAGAGCGTGTGGCTGGTCGAGCAGAGAGCAGCAATGAAGCCTGGAGCTTGGCGGTGGTGTCTGGCGGAGAAGGAGCGATCCTGGTGCCGGCAGATTGGCCGGAGAACCGAAAAATCCCCAGTATAGGTCTTTTAAATGGGAGAGGCTGAGTCGGAGATATAATGGCAAAAGGTGCAACCCGAAAATGCTGATAAACCATCGTGGATAGAGGTACGAGTCGCTGTAACAAAAATTGATATCATGGTGTTTTGATTAACTTGAGTTCGCTCCACCTGTGTTAATTAGGCTAAGTATCTGACGCGCTCCTCCCAAACCTTGTTAATAAAACGTAATTTGATGAAAAAAAGATGAATGTATGCAATAATGAGTTAACATCCGGCCCGGTTTGATTTAGCTGACTGCAATCATCGAAAGGGGCGTTAATTCCCGCCACCCATGTAGACCTTGACTATTCAAGCTGTTTATTCTTTTTCTAACCCTGAACGAAAAAACAAATTTTTAAGCGGAATTCTCTTTTTTTTCATTTTTTGTCGAGAAAAAAACGGAGCCGTTTTTCCCCTCATTTTTTCTACTCTTTCATAGTAAATACAAAAAACACTGAGGCATGACACACTGATTTAAAATGATTGCTGATCAGATACCTAAGTACAAACCTGACCCTTCCAAAAAGTTGGGACCGTACCAAGTTGAGTAAAAAAGAATGGACATTTTTACAAATTTCATAAACTTATATTTTATTCACAATCGAATATAGATAACATATCAAATGTTGAAGTGAGACATTTTGAAATGTCATGCCAAATATTGGCTCATTTTGGATTTCATGAGAGCTACACATTCCAAAAAAGTTGGGACAGGTAGCAATAAGAGGCCGGAAAAGTTAAATGTACATATAAGGAACAGCTGGAGGACCAATTTGCAACTTATTAGGTCAATTGGCAACATGATTGGGTATAAAAAGAGCCTCTCAGAGTGGCAGTGTCTCTCAGAAGTCAAGATGGGCAGAGGATCACCAATTCCCCTAATGCTGCGGCGAAAAATAGTGGAGAAATGTCAGAAAGGAGTTTCTCAGAGAAAATTGCAAAGAGTTTGAAGTTATCATCTACAGTGCGTAAAATCATCCAAAGATTCAGAGAATCTGGAACAATCTCTGTGCGTAAGGGTCAAGGCTGGAAAACCATACTGGATGCCCGTGATCTTCGGGCCCTTAGACGGCACTGCATCACATACAGGAATGCTACTGTAATGGAAATCACAACATGGGCTCAGGAATACTTCCAGAAAACATTGTCGGTGAACACAATCCACCGTGCCATTCGCCGTTGCCGGCTAAACTCTATAGGCCAAAAAAGAAGCCATATCTAAACATGAACCAGAAGCGCAGGCGTTTTCTCTGGGCCAGGGCTCATTTAAAATGGACTGTGGCAAAGTGGAAAACTGTTCTGTGGTCAGACGAATCTAAATTTGAAGTTCTTTTTGGAAAACTGGGACGCCATGTCATCAGGACTAAAGAGGACAAGGACAACCCAAGTTGTTATCAGCGCTCAGTTCAGAAGCCTGCATCTCTGATGGTATGGGGTTGCATGAGTGCGTGTGGCATGGGCAGCTTACACATCTGGAAAGGCACCATCAATGCTGAAAGGTATATCCAAGTTCTAGAACAACATATACTCCCATCCAGACATCGTCTCTTTCACGGAAGACCTTGCATTTTCCAACATGAAAATGCCAGACCACATACTGCATCAATTACATCATCATGGCTGCGTAGAAGGATCCGGGTACTGAAATGGCCAGCCTGCAGTCCAGATCTTTCACCCATACAAAACATTTGGCGCATCATAAAGAGGAAGATGCGACAAAGAAGACCTAAGACAGTTGAGCAACTAGAAGCCTGTATTGGACAAGAATGGGACAACTTGTCTCCTCAGTCCCCAGACGTTTGCAGACTGTTATAAAAAGAAGAGGGGATGCCACACAGTGGTAAACACGGCCTTGTTTTTTTAAAATGTGTTGATGCCATGAAATTTAAAATCAACTTCTTTTTCCCTTAAAATTATCCATTTTCTCAGTTTAAACATTTGATATGTCATATATGTTGTATTCTGAATAAAATATTGAAATTTGAAACTTCCACATCATTGCATTCTGTTTTTATTCACAATTTGTACAGTGTCCCAACTTTTTTGGAATCGGGTTTGTACTTCCAAATAAATGAGCCACTCGCCAATCAGGTTAGCACCTGCTCACAGCAGACTCATCTTTTCAGACTCATTCATCGCTCTTCTCTCATCTTTTCCTGCCACTTATTTAGCTTGAATGCTTGAGTTGTCATGTCAGGATGCTGATAAGTTTAATAACTAATGATCAGGAACGCAGGTATTAAATTTTTCCCGTCGCTACCACGGATTTCCATAGTTTTCATAAAGACTTTCACTTGCTTCGTCACTTGCTTCATCTCCTGTGATTCAGCTGTTTGAATGAATCACTGAATGAATGATTCATGACCCCAAAAAACTTCCCCCCGGACTTCCGCCATTTGCTGCCGGATTTACTTTCATTTTTAGCATATCATTTCAGTTATTTAAATCATTTAGTATTTCTGTATTCAAAATTTTATATTTAAAACATTAATTTCCACATTAATTTAATAATTTAATTGCACTCAAGCCACCCCTGAGCCTCATTAAACATCTGAAAATACACATACAAGCCAATTGTGTGTTCTTCTGTGCCAACTCTGTAGTACAAATTTATTTTTCATAAATACTAATTTCATATGATTTGTAACTTATTTGTCTTATTCTACTTCTTATTACTGCGAGTGATGCCCTGTCCACACGAACACGGGTATTTTTTAAAACCGCAGCTTTTTCTATGTGGTTTGGCCGTTCATCCACACGCAAACGCAGCACCAGGTCACTGAAACCAAACATTTTTGAAAACGCCTGCCAGGGTGAAAATTTTCAAAAACTCCGGTTGCAGTGTTATCGAAATACCCATGTATGTGTGGACATGGCCTGAGTTCTCAAGACTCAAAAGCACGTGCAAATGATACGTTCCGTCATCGTGTTATAAGCGAGGAACCTGCGGGAATGAGTAGAATTATTATTAATAGCCACAATCCTGTGCCGAAATTCAAGTTCTGCTCTGTGTTCTCTGCTAATAATGATGCAAACGGCATTATGTTGTCAGTGAGAAGCTGCAGCCATGGCGGGGATGATTTTTGGTGTGCCGGCAGAACAACAACAATGCGCTACACGTTTCTTTTCCCCACATTTTTTCCAATTGATGGAAATCTGTCGTAGCGACGGAAAACTTTAATCCCTGCAAAAACTCTTTTGCAGATGGACTGCAAGCGCCACTCTCAGGTGACTTCATATTGGTGGGCTGTTACACAGAGTTCATCAAAGTGTAGCAAGACTGATGTGTCCTCCAAGGGTCTGGCGTCTGATGTGGCCGCACATAATGTCTTCACACGTCCAGGTTAGAAAATCACAGGGAAACTATCACTCTCCAGAAGGGTTGCCAGAGTTAACTCATTCTTCTCTCAGCTCACCATCTCATCCTCATTGCTCTGCCTTGTGCTTTTTTCTCAAGCAGAACCTGCTGCTAATTTGACAAATTTAGGAGTGCATGAAGTACTTTAATGGTAAAATGAATTTTTTTTCCCCTTAAAGGTGCAGTATGTCATATTGACAGCTAGTGGTTGAAATGAGTACTGCAGTCCATATTCAAAATACGCATGCAGGAGTTGAAATTTAAATTTTACAACAAGTCCGATTTCAAAAAAAAAAAAAAAAAAAAAAAAAACGCATTCCCAACCTCTCCTCCACTACAAGAACATACCTATTATTATGAGAGTTTACTGGCAGTTCTGGAATATCATATCAGCAGCCACTCACTGGAATCAGACAGAGAGCCATGCATAGGGACCCAATTTGGGACAGGATTTTGACATGCATATAACTTCTCACTCCAATCCAGGATGTCCTTGGCCATGGTTGGCCAATAACATACCTTTCGTGCCATTGAACCATCAACACTGAAGAGATGCACTGATAAAGGTCCACTGTGCAAATGTCCTTTTTTTTTGCAAGAAGAAAAAAAACTACATAAATAACAGTTGTCTTAGTAAAACATTCATTCTGTCACAGTCAGGAGCAGCGCAGTTGCCAGGAAAAGACCAAAAACAGTAATGATAGTTGTAATAAAATACATACATACAAGAGGAAAGCAACATAAAATAACAAATATATAATTAAATTAAACCGTTGAAGGCACCCAGTAACATCCATGTTCATCTCATTCAATGTAATGCCACACAGTCCGTTCTTCAACGTCCAACTTAAACTGTCTCCCAAGTGGGAGAGAAAAGGGTCCAGAGTTTTGTAAAACTGAAATGGCTTGTTTTTAAGGAAGAAACTCAAGGCTTCCAATGGCATGATGTCCAATACACTCTTAGTCCACTGTGTCTTTGCTGGCGGTTTTTCAGAAATCCACTGCAGCATCTGGCAGTAAATAATACAGTTTTGATGAGCTGGACCTTGGAAGAAGATCTCCAGGTGTTATATGAGAGAATCCATACAATACAGACCAGTGGGTCCTGAGAGATTCCCAATATGTTGTTCATTTCTTGAAAACATCCGACCAGAATGCCTTAATATGAGAACAGTCAAAAATGCAATGAAAATATGTGCCATCCTCCATTTTACATTTAACACAGGTCTTTGAAAATGTATTATTCCAAATGTCCTCTCATTTAAAAGTAAGCAACTTTATAACCCAACAAACAACATTAACAATACAATAATATTCTACCCATGATGGTCTCAGTGTTTGAGAAGCCTTTTTCAACCTCCACCTAACAGAATTAGATGAACCCTCCATCCAGGACACAGCTTCATTTCTCTGAAGTTGATACACGCATACAGTACATATATAATATACATGACATCAGTGGGTCAAGTGACTCATATTGAGCTTTAGGCTCTGTAGCATCCACAGATTCACTGGGGATCTCTTCTGCCAGGACAGTGATATAGCTGACCTCTGCACAATCACAATCTGTAATTCAGTTCAGTTGAAGTTTTATTTGTAGAGTGCTTTTCACAATACATGTTTCAAAGCAGCTTTACAGAAAACAATTGTTTCAATGTTACGATCATGAAGTGTTCTGTTATCAGCCAGATATGAGTCTATCAAAGCAAAGTCCATAAAGCAGTAATATCCAGCGGTGGTATAATATACATGTAATTTGGTTAGTTAACATCATGGATTCATGAAAGCAGACACACTGAACATTTTAGGCTGCAATTACAACATAAGGATAATTGATAGTTTTGTATGATATCCAAAGTTGTGTCATTGGAAATCTTTGCAAAGGCTGGATCCAAACTTGCTATAGGCCTGGATGATTTCTGTGTGCCAGCTGCTTCTGTTCTGTTTTAACTAAAGCTTTATGCAATGTTTTTTATTACTATAATACTAAAATAAAATAAAATGTTAAAGGCCTAAATGTTTAATCTTATATTTAATCGTGTGTTTGTGTGTGTGTGTGTGTGTGAGAGAGAGAGAGAGTGTGTGTGTGTGTGTGACGTCTGTGTGAGAGAGAGAAGAGGTGTTTGTGTGTGGGTGTGTGTTGTTTGTGTGTGTGTGTGTGAAAGAGAGAGTGTTTGCGCGTTTTTGTGACAAATGAGGACATACATTTGTATAATGACAAAGGTATGACATAGGTATTACAAGGAGAAGGTGACTTTTCAGGACATTGTCCCCACTTTTCAAAACGCTTATACATCACACAGAATGGAGTGTATTGAAAAACTGAAATAGCACAAAGTCTCCTGTGAGGGGTAGGTTTAGGGGTAGTGTTGGTGTAGGGCAATAGAAAATATGGTTTTTACAGTATAAAAACCATTACGCCTATTGAGAGTCCCCACTTTTCACAAAAACAAAACTGTGTGTGTGTGTGTGTTTGTGAGTGGGTGTGTGTGTGTGTGAGTGTGTGGTGTGGTGTAATGATTGTGTGTGAGAGAGGTGTGTGAGTGTGTGTGAGGAGTGTGTGTGTGTGTGTGTGTTTGTTTGTGTTTGTGTGTGTGTGTTTTTGTGAGTGTGTGTGAGAGAGAGTGTGTGTGTGTTTGTGTGTTTGTGTGTGTGTTTTTTTGTGTTTGTGTGTGTGTGTGTGAGAGAGTGTGTGTGTGAGTTTGTGTGTGTGTTTGTGTGTTTGTGTGTGTGAGAGAGAGTGTGTGAGTGTGTTTGTGAGTGTGAGAGAGAGTGTGTGTGTGTGAAAGATGTGGAGTGTGGTGTGTGAGGAGAGTGTTTGTGTTTGAGTGGTGTGTGAGAGAGTGTGGTGTGTGTGTGAGAGAGAGGTGTGAGTGTGTTGTGAGAGTGTGAGAGAGTGGGTGAGTGTGGGTGTGAGAGAGAGTGGGGGTGATTGTGTGGGTGAGAGAGAGGGGTGAGTGGGGGGGGAGAGTGTTAGTGGTGTGGAGAGTGTGGGGGGGTGTGGAAGAGAGGTGGGGGGGGTGTGAGAGAGAGGGGGTGAGTGGGTGTGAAGAGGGTGTGTTGGAGTGAGTGGGTTGAGAGAGAGTGGGAGGATGTGTGAGAGAGTGTGTGTGTGGGTGGGGGGGGGGGGGGGAGGGAGGGAGGGGGGGAGAGAGAGGGGGAGGGAGAGAGAGTGTGTGTGAGTGTGTGGGAGAGAGTGGGTTGGGGGTGAGAAGAGTGTGTGATGTGTGGAGAGATTGAGTGTGGGGGGGGGGGGGTGGTGTGAGAGAGAGGGGGAGGGGGGGGGGAAGAGGGGGGAGGGGGGGGGCAAGGGTGAGGTGGGGGAAAGAGGGTGGTGAGGGGGTGGTTGATGTGGGGGGAGAGGGGAGGGGTGTGAGAGAGGGTGTGGTGTGGGAAGAGAGGGGGTGTGGTGGGTGTGGAAGAGGGGGGGGAGGGTGTGTAAGAGTGTGTGTGGGTGTGAGTGAGTGGGTGGGAAGAGAGGTGGGGGAGGGGGTGTGAGAGAGGGGGGGAGGGGGGAGAGAGGGGGGGTGTGGGTGTGGTGGGAAGAGAGTGGGGGGGGGGGGGGAGAGAGGGGTAGGAGGGGGTGGTGAAAGAGCGTGGGAGTGGGTGGGAGAGAGGGGGGGTGGTGTGGGTTGGTAAGAGAGTGTGTGAGTGGGGGGGGTGGGAGAGAGTGTGTGTGGGTGAGAGAGAGGTGGGGAGTGTGTGTGAGAGAGAGTGTGTGAGTGGGAGAGATGTGGGGTGAAGAGGTGGAGTGGGAGAGAGAGGGGTGGGAGGGGGGGAGAGAGGGGGTGTGGGGTGAAGAGACGGGTGGTGGGGGGGAGAGAGAGTGGGGAGGGTGGTGAGAGAGGGGGGAGTTGGGAGAGAGTGGGGGAGTGGGTGAAAGAGGGTGTGGAGGAGGGGGGGGAGAGAGAGGGGGGTGGTGTGTGTGAGAGAGGGGGGGGATGGGGGGGAGAGAGTGTGTGTGTGGTGGTGAGAAGGTGTGGGAGGGGGGTGGAGAGAGGTTGTGTGGGAGGGGGGGGGGGGGAGAGAGGGGGGGTGTGTGTGTGAGAGAGAGAGAGTGGGGGGGGGGGGGGGGGGGGAGGAAAGGGGGGGGGGGGGGGGGGGGAGAGAGGGGGGGGGGGGGAGAGAGAGGGGGGGAGGGGGGGAGAGAGAGAGAGAGAGTGGGGGTGGGGTGAGAGAGAGGTGGGTGGTGTGGGAAGAGAGTGGGTAGTGTTGTGAGAAGGTGTGAGGTGTGTGGTGTGTGGGGGTGGGTGGGAGAGAGGGGTGAGGTGGGGGTGTAGGAGTGTGTGAGTGGGGGGGTGGAGAGAGTGTGGAGTGTGGGGGGGGGAGGGTGGGGTGAAGAGTGTGTGAGGTGGGGAGAGAGGGGGTGTGTGGGTGGGGAGGGGGGAGTGTGGGGGGGGGGGTGGAGTGTGAGAGAGGGGGTGATGGGGTGGTGTGGGTGGTGGGTGGGGGAAGAGGGGGGAGGGGGGTGGGTGGAGAGAGAGGGGTGGAGGGGGGGGGGTGAGAGAGGGGTGGTGTGGGGGGTGAGGGGGGGATGTGTGTGGTGTGGGAATAGGTGGGAGGGAGGGGGGGTTAGGAGAGTGGATGAGGGGTGGGGAGAGAATGGTGATGTGGTGAGAGATGTGTGAGAGTGTGTGAGTGTGTGAGAGAGAGTGTGGGTGAGTGAGTGTGTGAGTGAGGGGGTGTGTGAGTGGGTGTGAGCGAGGGTGTTGTGTGTGAGAGAAGGGTGTGAGTGTTGGTGAGAGGGTGCGAGAGTGTGTGAGTGTGTGTGTGAGAGAGTGTGGATGTGTGAGTGTGTAGAGAAGAGTGTGTGTGTGTGGTGTGAGAGAGTGTGTGTGTGTGTGTGAGAGAGGGGTGTGTGTGTGTGTGAGAGAGAGTGGTGTGTGTGTGTGTGATAGAGAGTGTGTGAGTGGGTGGGTGAGAGTGTGTGGTGTTTGAGTGATTGTTGTGAGGAGAGGTGTTAGGAGAGTGTGTTATAGAATGTTTGTGTTTTTGTGTGTGTGTGTGAGAGAGTGTGTGGGTGAGTGAGTGAGAGAGAAAGAGAGAGAGAGAATGTGTGTGTGAGAGAGTGTGTGTGTAGTGTGAGAGAGTGTGTTTGTGTGAGAGAGAGAGAGAGAGAGAGGAGGTGAGTGTGTGTGTGTGTGTGTGTGCGTGTTTGTTTGTGTGTGTGAGAGAGTGTGTGAGTGGTGTGTGAGAGATTGTGTGGTAGTTGTGTGTGAGAGAGAGTGGTGAGTGTGTGTGTGTGTGTTTGTGTGGGAGTGTGTGTGTGTGTGAGAGAGTGTGTGGGTGTGAGAGAGAGAGAGATATTGTGTGTGTTTGTGAGAGTGTGTGTTTGAGGTGGTTGCGTGAGAGTGAGTGAGTGTGTGAGTGATGTGTTGTGAGAGAGTGTGTGTGTTTGTGTGTGTGAGAGAGTGTGAGTGTGTTAGTGTGAGAGAGTGTGAGTGTTGAGAGAGAGTGTGTGTGTGTGTGAGAGAGAGTTGTGTTGAGTGTGAGTTGTGTTGTGAGTGTGTGTGTCTGTGGAGAGTGTGGTGTGTTGGTGTGTGAGAGAGAGTGGGTTGAGTGAGTGTGTGTGAGAGAGATGTGTAGTGTGGTGAGAGAGAGTGTTTGAGTGGTGAGAAGGAGTGGGTGAGTGGTGAGGAGTGGTGGATAGAGTGTGTGGTGTGAGAGAGAGGTGTGATTGACTGTGTGTGAGAGAAGTGTGTGTGTGTGTGTGTGAGAGAGAGTGTGTGTGGGTGTGAGGGAGAGAGAGTGTGAGTGTGTGTGCGAGAGTGTGTGAGTGTGTGTGAGAGAGTGTGTGATGTGTGAGACGAAGTGGTGAGTGAGTGGGTGTGCGAGAGAGTGTGTGAGGGTGTGTGGAGATAGTGTGTGAGTGTGTGTGATAGATGGTGGTGTTGTGATAGAGAGTGTGTGTGTGTGTGTGTGTGTGCGGGTTTGTGTGTGTGTGTGTGTGTGAGAGGTGTGTGTGTGTGTGAGAGAGAAAGAATGTGTGTGTGTGTGTGTGTGAGAAAGAGTGTGTGAGTGTGTGTGAGAGAGTGGTTGAGTTTTTGTGAGAGAGTGTTTTTTTTTTGTGTGTGTGAGAGAGAGTTTGTGTGAGAGAGTGTGTGTGTGTGAGAGAGAGTGTGTGTTTGTGTGTGAGAGAGAGTGTGTTTGTGTGTGAGAGAGAGAGTGATTGAGTGAGTGAGTGAGTGAATGTGTGAGTGTGTTTTAGAGAGTGTTGAGTGTGTTTGGAGAGAGTGTTTGTGTTTGTGTGATATGAGTGGTGAGTGTGTTTGTGTGTGGTGATGTGAGATAGTTGTGTGAGTGTGTGTGTGTGTGTGTGTGTGTGTGTGGAGTTGTGATGAGTGTTTTGTGTGTTGATAGAGAGGTGTTTTATAGAGTGTTTGATGTGTGTAGTTGATTGTGTGTAGAGATTGTGTGATTGTTTGTGAGTAGATGTGTTTTGTGTGTGAGAGAGTTTTTGATTGTGTGTGTGTTGTTTTTGAGTGTTAGAATGTGTGCGGTTTTTGTGTGTGTGTGTGTTTGTGGTGGAGAGTGTGTGGAGTGTGTGTGTTGTTGAAGAGAGTTTGTGAGTTTGTTGTGTGAGATAGTGTGTTATGTGTGTGTTTGAGTGTGTGGTTGTTGTGTGTGTGATGTGTGATGTGTGGTGTGTGAGAGAGTGGTTGTGTGTGGTTTGAGAGAGAAGTGTGTGATTGAGAGAGTGTGTGTGTGTAGAGATAGTTTTGTGCGTGAGAGAGTGTGTGTGTGAGAGAGAGTGTGTGTAGAGGCATATAGTGTGTGATGAGAGAGTTTGGGTGATGAGGTGTGTGTGTGTAGTGTTTTGTGTTTTTTAGTTTTGTGAGTTTTTGTTTGTGTGATTTGGTGAGAGATATTTTATTGTGTTTGTGTAGAGAATTTGTGTGTGTGTGTGTGTGATTGAGTGTGTGTGTGTGTGATTGAGTGTGAGTGTGAGAGAGAGTTGTTTGTGTGTGAGTGTGATTGTTTTTGTTTTGTGATTTTTTTGTGTGAGAGAGTGGTGATTGTGTGTTAAGATGTTGTGTTTGTGGTTTGAGTGAGTGTGTTGGTGGTGTTGTGTGTTTGTTAGTTTGTGAGTGTGTGTTTGTTGCGTGTGTGTTTTGTGAGAGTGTGTAGTGTGGGTGAGAGAGTGTGTGGTTTTGGTGATGTGTGTGAGAGAGAGTGTTGTTTTTTAGTGTGTTAGTGGTGTTAGTGTGTGTGGTGTGTAGAGTGTTTGAGTCGGTGTTGAGAGTGTGTGTGTGTGTGTGTGTGTGTGTGAGAGAGAGTGTGTGTGTGTGCGTGTTGAGTGTGTGTGAGTGAGCGTGTGTGCATGTGAGTGAGTGTGTGAGTGTGTGTGTTGAGAGAGGGTGTGTTGTGTGAGTGAGTTTGTGTGAGAAAGAGCTTGTGTGTGTTGGAGTGTGTGAGTGTGTGTGTGTGAGTGTGTGTGTGTGTGAGAGAGAGTGTGTGTGTGTGTGTGTGTGTGTGAGAGAGTGTGTGTGTGAGTGCGAGTGTGTGTGTGAGTGTGTGTGTGTGGGTGTGAGTGTGTGTGTGTGTGAGTGGTGAAGTGATGTGTGTGAGAGGTGTTGTGTTGGTGGTGGAGAGAAGGTTTAGTGAGAGAGTGTGTGTGTGTGTGGGATTGTTGTTGCGATTTCACAAAATTCTGATACAAAAAATAACTTTACGGCTTTGAGTTTCATATTTTTAATAGTTCATATAATTTTGGAATGATTATTGTTGCTGACTGTTTTACAATAAATTCATCATCAATGACTATCAAAAAGAGGCGGAGCTTAGCTTGAAACAGGAGCATGTGTTTCAATTAAAAATGAGCATGATATTGGTACAAGGAAGATCAGCGAGCCTCTAAAATATCTTTTAAATGCTATGCTGAAATATTATGAATAATCTCATAGATTTTAAAGGTGCATATGCGCACGCTGGTGCAGGAAGAGAGGTGATTCCGATACGGGATGTTTACCGTAACGCACATCAGCGCGAGCTCCATCACGGAGGCAACGCGGTCACGTGATCACGAGGAGTCCGGGACAGGAGAAATGTCCGTGCATCTGTTCAGCGGCGACCCAGCGCGAGCACTTCCAGCACGCACCCCGGCACAGTGCAGCCGCTCTTCAGTCAGATGTGAACGCGACACGGTCTCCTGCAGCGCGCGGGGTCAGTGAAAGCGAAAGCGCGGTGTCAGCAGAGAACGCACGCGTCGCGTCTCGCCGCAGGTAGGCTACTGTATGACCCGCTGCGGCGGTCTCCTCGTGATCACTGATTTATTATGCGTTACATATGAGTCCAGGTATGAACTTTGAGTGCAGTTAGTGACTAGGGTAGAGTTGTGCCGATGTTGCGGCATATAACGGAGCCTGTGCATTAAGATGCATGAGTTCACCGCTTATTGAAGCGCGTTGTCATGCACTGTTGGGCATTCATTGATTTCAGCATATGTGCGACGACTAGAATGACGCATATGCTTCAGCCTGGGCCAGGGGTCAAAATGTTAATGCATAAGAGATGTGCTTATAGCCTGCCATCATTTAAAGGGACAGTTCACCCCCCCCTAAACTTACTTTACACCCTTTTAGTAAACACAATTGAAAAATTCTGGAGGAATGTTCCTACTGCTTCTTTTACGCCACAACGCGTGTCCGTGACCTCGTTCACTCATTACTGTCATATAGTGTAGGCAGTTTAGGCGCTCTTCCAAGCGCTCACGCTCACCATCTTCTCAACTCTTCCAGCTCGTCTGTCCTCTCCGCATTGGATTATGGGAAATAGTGCTTCAGCGAGTGTACATCGGTTGTACACTTGAAATCAGAGAGGATTGTGGGTAAAAAGTAGTGAAAGAATGTAGGGAATGAACTCGTTATCTCAGAATTTGGACACCAATACAAAATGGCCGACACCTGATATATTGCACTATATAGGGGAGGTGCTAGGTAGCAGTTTTCCGACACGGGTAATTGAGACCGTAGAGACATTGACAGGTGGGTGATTCTATAATTGCAGGTACATTTGGTGTCCGAAGTCTATTTTTTTTTTTCAAATGGTTATATTTTTTATTATTTTAATATTGTGTTACTCATTGTTATGAATTACAAGATGTTATGGTCCATAACAATTTAATATTTTTTGCAAAAAGTGTCTTATAGCTGGAAATCATGATTTCTTGTTGTCCGAATTAGTCAGTGCATTTCCCCATCGTGTATCATTGTGCAATCAAAATATTTTATTGTACTTTTCTTTTTATAATATTTCATTCATTTTATTTATAAAAACCCTACATCTAATTTCCTGAGTCTAATAATACAAACATGAAATTGTTCTAAAAATGTGGGTATCTAAAGCTTTCTCAACTCTGTTACCGTAACCAACTTTGCCTTTTAAAATAAAATTGGTGGAATTATCATCTCACAACTCCTAGTAGGAGGGCTGACAATAATTCAATATCATCTGTATCGCGATATAATTCGTTTTCAATAACAGGATAATGATGTTATAAACAACATTTTCCTTCCGATATTTCGATACCCATTACCATGTTTCCATACCTGCTGTATTGTGGCGTTTGAACTTTCATTCGTTGAATCAAACAATGAGTACTCTTGCACGTTTCACGAATCAAACCGCTTTCGGGGTGTTGTTAATATAATGAATTATCCTCTGAACGGAACCCCCGACGGTCTTCAGAATAGTTAGATGCATTTTTATCTGATAAAGAAGCGTGTCATGAGCGGAGCTTGCTTTGTTAACAAAGCCATTCTGGAAGAAACGCTAGTTCTCCTTTCCTCGTTGCTAGTCTGCCCCGCGCTCACAGGGGCAAGCAGGCCTCTGGCTGCAGACCAGCAGGTTTGGCATTTTTCAAATACTAAAACCCCTTTCCCGCAAACATCTTTTGGTTGTTGAGCAATGTTTCATACTCTTATATCCTGTAATGCACTTTTCAAGTCTATAAATAATAATCAGCCTAGCACTACAGTCCAGCAGGTTTTTGAACGCATTATTTTAATGTTTCTTAAAGATTCCCTCTCGTGCTACACCAAGCCCTGCATTATATTTGATATCGCAAATGCCCCAAAGCGTAACTCACATTTGAAATATTTTTACTATTTAAATAACTGCTTTCTATTTGAATATATTTTAAACTGTCCTGTATTTCTGTATTTCGCAGCTGTATTTTCAGCATCATTACTTCATTCTTCAATGTCACATGATCCTTCAGAAATAATATACCCTAATATGCTGATTTTGCTGATATCAATATTTCAAACAGTTTAAGTATTTTTCTTTTCAGGATTTTTTGATGAATAGAAAGATCCAAAGATCAGCATTTATCTGAACTAAAAAGCTTTTGTAACATTATACACAATACCATTCAAAAGCTCTTTTTAAAATTATATTATAGAAATTATTACTTTCATTTAGCAAAGATTTTTTAAATTGATCAAAAGTGATGATAAAAAATGTATAATGTTACAAAAGATTACTATTTATCATAAATGCTATTCTTTTGAACTTTCTATTCATCAAGAATCCTGAAAAAATGTATCACAGCTTTTTCAACATCATCAACATAAATGTTTTTGAGCAGCAAATCAGATATTAGAATGATTTCTGAAGAATCACGTGACTGGAGTAATGATGCTAAAGCTCTGCTTTGAATTCACAGGAATAAATTATATTTTAAAATTGAAAACAGTTATTTTAAATAGTAAAATTTCACAATATTACTATTTTAATGTATATTTGATCAAATAAATACAGCCTTAGTGAGCATAAGATACTTTTCTTTAAAAACATTTAAAATCTTACTGTTCAAAAACTTTTGTCTGGTATGTTAGCCTATAGTTTGAAGAAAAAAATATTAATATTAATAAGGAGAGTCTGAGATTTATTGTACAGTGATTTCACATTTTACATGCTAACATTTAGTTATTTGCTCCATTTTTTTCCCTAAAAGTATTATACATTTTTATAGGAGTAAGGTTCAAGAGTTGGCAAATTAATAAGTTTGTTATACAGCATCTTGTGGGCCATTCTTGGCGTTTGTCATGAGGCTTTTTTTACTATGTTCATATCGATAATTCGGAATTTTATCATACGCCACCGAAATTAAGAAATCTATCGTGATAAATAATTTTTTTGGCCATATCGTCCAGCCCTACAACTACGTAAGATACAGGAAATGATGTCACTTTCCCTCACCGATTAGATCTGAAGCACTGGCAAGTCTGTGTGCTCTCTTTGCGAAAATATTTTAATCTAAAAGTTCTTACACCAAGATGTTCTTGAAGAAGTCCAACCTGTTCCAAAATATCAAAAGGAAAACTAATGTATTTACTTACACAAATTGGTTTATTTAAGGATTTTAATCATGATTTCATTAGTGCCCATGTACTCTTGCATTTTGTAGCAAGGGGAGTTTTTTTGGGCTAAAATAAATTGTCAATTCTGTTAACCGGTCAAAACTCTGTTACCAAGTAGAGTTACAATGCCTGACAATAGTGTAACGAATTGCGCCATCGATATTATGCAATTCTGTTACTTTACATTCTGTTACTTAAAGGGTCACTCTAGTTTAAATATGAACTTATTTTTCCCACACAAAAAACAAATATTACATTGTTGTTTAAACTTCATAAACATTATTTATTAAGATTCAAGATTGAAGATTTTTTATTTGTCACATACATGGTTATATGCATGATGCACCCTTATAATATTTCAACAACATTTCTCTTTTTTTTTTTTACTGGATATTGTATATAATACATTTTCAGATGAAAAATATTTGCTCCAAGTGGACAATTCTGTGAAGACAGGTATTTTTTTTCATTTTTAAGGTATGCATAGATGAAATATTATCTGTTGGACTGTTTTTCTATTGATACAAGAAGGATTTTTTATTTTATGATTTATTGTTATTTCTACACATCGCCTAATTTGTCCGTAACAGAGTTGACAAACAATACCATAAAGACATCTGTTTTTTCATTAAAAGTAAAAAAAAAGAAGTAACTTGTGTTTGTCAAGCACTGTATTATTAAAATTGAATGTTTTCAATAAGATACTGGAAAGAATTTCTGTTAGTGAACCGTTTTTTTTCTCAACTTTATGAAATGCCAAATGTATTTCCAATTATAGAATCACCCAGGTAGGGAAGGGCTACTTGAATACAGAGCTATTGTTTAAAAAACAACAACAATGACAACAAACAAACAAACAACAAACTTTACTTTTTAGTAAATTTCTGAGCTCTAAGACAAATATGGAAATAGTTTTCCTGCAGAACTATTTGTTAAATCTACTGGACAGTACCGCTTAGACCAGCATTTACATTCCATGTTTTAGATCTGGCATAGCATTACAACACTAGCATTTTACAGTCTAGTCTTGTTGGTGAACCAGCATAGCCATAGTTTTCACCACACATCCAAAATGTTTGAGAAGCACTAGTGTAGTGTACTTGTTGCCAATGACAAAACAGTGTCAGTGAAGACCACACATGATATATATGACACATGTGATGTGTAAAAGAGAACAGTAGTGTAAGATGGGGGAAAACAAGAACAATGTGCAAGACCCCACAACTGGGGCAAAAGTGTATAAATGACTTTTGATGTCATATATATAGTTTCCCCCACAATACAAAGACATGCAGCATAAGTGAGTTGGAGCTGTTAAATTGTCCGTAGGTGTGATTGTATGTTCTGGAGTGGACTGGCCATCTGGCTAGGGTTTTTATCTGCCTGTGGCCTGAAATTCTGGGATAGGCTCTGGCCCTCTCATGACCCTACAGATGATAATCGGTTTGGAAAATGGATGGATGGACGCACAGTTGTGTGTATTGTGGGCACATAATAGTTGTCCTACCCTTACCCCTATCAAGACACTTTATTCCTAACGTGTTAACAATGTAATTTTTTACTTCACCACAAAGTATTTGAATTTTATTGTGAAAAATTACAGTTCCTGTGTGACATTTATGATGAATTTTTGGAGCGTGGCAGTATTAATCACTGTTCACTTTAATTGTATGTAAAAGAGCAATGTGAACATTCTGCAGGGGTTGGAATGATACTGGTCACTAAGGGTAGATTTACATGACAACAATGTACTAAAAACAGTAAAGTTTTTCCTTTGCATTTTTAAAAAGTTTGCTTTGTAAAGAAACACTACACGAATGTGTAATACGTATGCACAAGACATGACCTTTTTCACAAATGTGTGTTTTTGTTGTTTACATGGAGACGAAAATAGCATTGTTTCAAAAACAAGCACTTTGAAACCCGTTTTCAAAAGTATGCATCTTCAGGCCCCCCAAACACTGTTGGCTGTAAATAAACTTTAAAAAAGTTTTTAGCTGAAAACAGTGTTGTGTAAACACCCCCTAAATGGTGATCTAATTTTGATTCATGGTGGAACTATTCCTTTAATACTGAAATAATCTGCTACTTTAATATGACTGCTGTTCTGATAATAAAGGTTGTGATTAAATGACACTTGAATGGTTACATGGCAATTTAATTAACATCATCATGATATTTTGCTCACGTTTTTGGCATTTCCATGAGAAAACTTTACTCCGTTCCATGGAAAATTGTACTTGCTTAATTCTACAAACAATAGGGAAGAAAGTCTCTGCTCTGATATTCCTTAGTTTTCTGCCCTTTTTGGTGCCCTGCAGTTCCCAGTCTTTTATCTTTTCCAGGGCTTCTCTTAATGCTTCTTGTTGATATATGGCTGTACTCTATACAAAACCCATGGCCACAAGCACTTCCGATCACTCAAATTTGTCTCAGGTACTGGGTAAGCCTGGTGTTACGGACGAGCATTACAACAGAGTTGAGGATCCAAATGCAGGCTTAAAATTGACAGGCAGGGTCCAGGGTAAGACAAAGGGGTTAACCACAAAAACAGGCATTGGTCAGAGCAGGCAGCAAATGATCCAAAACCAGGAGAACAGTCCAGAGTCAAAAAACACAGGCAAGGCAAGAACAAGGCAAGAAAAAGACAAGGCAAAACAAAGCAAGATAGACAACGAAAAAACGCTCAGTTTTTGTCTGCAGTAGCAAAACAAGACTTCGCAATGAGAGTGTGTTAGTGTGCAGCTTTTATAGTCCATTGATGGGAAACAAGTGTGTCTGTAATTATTTCCTAGAGTGGGGATTGTGGAAAATGGAGTCCGGGAGGATATGGAGATGAGACCTCTGGTGGTGAGCAGGAGGAATGACAGGGACCAGATTCATAACAGAACCCCCCTTTGAAGGAGCGGCTTCCAGACACTCCAGAAATAACACAGTCCAGGAGGGTGGTGGAGCAGAAGACGCAGGCTGTGGCTGACGAGCATGAAGCCAGGGCCGATGAAGCAGAGACCACCAGGGCAGAGCAGGCTGAGCTGAAGACCACCAGGGCGGAGCAGATGACCACCACAGATGAGCAGAATGGGATCAGAGATTTCCATGGCAGAGCAGATGACCACCACGGCAGAGCAGATGGGACAAGAGATACCCATGGTGGAGCAGAAGACCATCACGACAGAGCAGGCAGGGCCAAAGACCACCACGGCGTAGTCGAGAACCACTGAGCAGGTAGTTCTGATGTCAACCACAGCGGAGCCGAAGGCCCCCAGAGCAGATCTGGCAGAACTAGTGACCAACACGGCTGATGGTGCAGGGGACCACCAATATGGCTCAGGCTGGACTGGAATAGAGAGCACAGAGAGATTAACAAATGGCATCTGTGGCTGTAACAGGACAGGCAGACAGTTCAGAAACAGCATCATTGGCCGTGACAGGACAGGCGAAGAGCTCAGAGATGGCCTCCTTGGCCATGACATCAGGCTAAGGTTCGAGATGGACTCCCTTGGCCATGACATGCGCAGGATTCGCAGGCTGAACAACAACACAGGACTTAGCTCCTGGCCTGGGCTGATGATCTCTGGAGCTATTTATGACTTTAGCATGCTCTGAGTGGACTCAGCTCTGTGATGTCCTCATGGACTGGAACGGACTCATGACCTGGAACGTAACCCGCACCTGGAGCTGATTCATGGACTGGAGTGGGCTCTGGAGCGGATTTATGGACTGGAGAGCAGTGTGCAGCCCAAACACACAAGATGGCTACCGCCATTACAGGGAGCACTGAGGACAGGGGAACAGCCTCTGTGACAGCCAGTACTGAGGCCCTTGGGCTGCCAGCTGCTCTGGTCGAAACCAGTAGTTGGGACATCAAACTGGAGATCAGCCCCAAAGGCCTTTGAAATGCCTGAGTGTCTTCAAATGTAATGTTCACTATGACCGGAAACACAAGAGTAGCATCTGTGATGGCTGCAGAACTGTTGTGTGCCTCCATGACGGCTGGAGACTCTGGACTGGTGGCCATCTTGTGAAGAGGCTCTTGAGTGGTGGCCATCTTGTGGAGAGGCTCTGGGCTGGCGGCCATCTTGTGAAGAGGCTCTAGACTAATGGCCATCTTGTAAAGAGGCTCTGGGCTGGCAGCCATCTTGTGGAGAGGCTCTGTGGCGGTCATGATGGGACAAGACTCTGGAATGGCGAGGTCATGACGGACGAGTTGTCTGAAGTGGCAGCCACGACATTGAAGAGGCCTTATGGCGCGACAGCCGGACATTAACCCTCTGGGGTCTGAGGGTGTTTTTGGGCCCTGGAGAAGTTTTGACATGCTGATATTTGTGTTTTTTTCAGTATCTTAAAAACATATTAATGGCTAAAGTCTTCATGTTTGTGTTTTTGAGAAAACAATGTTTATGTGTGTCTAGTGAAAAACATTTTTTTTTTTAAGTCACTGAAATAAGGCCATAAAACACATACAGAATATTTGTTCACAAGACTTTTGAGAACTGGATGTGGTAGACTAGAGTTTTTGCTACAAAATGAAGTGAAAATCATCCTGCTCACGTGTGGCCGCTTGTCGGTCTGTGGGTGGAGGACGATATATTGATTTAAAGTTTACTATAGTATGTTTATGTGGATATAGGCCATAACACAAGTAGAATTTCTATAACACCCATACAGGAAGATTTACTTAATGTGTTATCCCAACCACAAATAATATTACCATATAGGCATAATAAAAGTACAATTACTATATTGTGCACTTACTCAGTGTGATTTTCCAGTGAACTCAAAACTGAACGACACTCGCGTGCCTTTCTTGTGCAAGATGCCAGTGATGCAGCCACAGTCCTAAACAAAAAATGAAACTTTTGTTAGCAATTACTAGAAGATGCATAACTGATAATATATTGCATCACTGATAAGAATGGACGCACGTATATGTCTGTCGATGGGCCACTTATTGGTGATATTCACAGCTTTCTGATACATTTATACCTCGGATGATCGCTAACGCCAACAGCCGGGTATATAACGTATTCAAAACATTTACCATATCAGATATTCGCGAACAAAAGCTAGTTGGTGAACAATTTCACCATTTGGAAAAATATAGTCTAAACAATCCAAAATGTAAAAAAAAATAAATACCTAAACCTGTTAACTTTTGTAAGAGATATATACAGTGGGTACGGAATGTATTCAGACCCCCTTATATTTTTCACTTTTTGTTATATTGCAGCCTTTTGCTAAAATCATTTGTTAATTTTTTTTTTCCTCATTAATGTAAACAAAGCACCCCATATTGACAGAAAAAAAAAAAACAGAATTGACATTTTTGCAGATTTATTAAAAAAAAAAAACTAAAATATCACATTGTCCTAAGTATTCAGACCCTTTGCTGTGACACTATTATATTTAACTCAGGTGCTGTCCATTTTTTCTGATCATCCTTGAAATGGTTCTACACCTTCATTTGAGTCCAGCTGTGTTGATTATACTGATTGGACTTGATTAAGAAAGCCACACACCTGTCTATATAAGACCTACAGCTCACAGTGCATGTCAGAGCAAATGAGAATCATGAGTTCAAAGGAACTGCCTGAAGAGCTCAGAGACAGGATTGTGGCAAGGCACAGATCTGGCCAAGGTTACAAAACATTTCTGCTGCACTTAAGATTCCTAAGAGCACAGTGGCCTCCATAATCCTTAAATGGAAGACGTTTGGGACGACCAAAACCCTTCCTAGAGCTGGCCGTCCGGCCAAACTGAGCTATCGGGGGATAAGAGCCTTGGTGAGAGAGGTAAAGAAGAACCCAAGATCACTGTGGCTGAGCTCCAGAGATTCAGTCGTGAGATGGGAGAAAGTTGTAGAAAGTCAACCATCACTGCAGCCCTCCACCATTCGGGGCTTTATGGCAGAGTGGCCCGACGGAAGCCTATCCTTAGTGCAAGACACATGAAAAAAACACCTGAAGGACTCCAAGAAATAAGATTCTCTGGTCTGATGAAGCCAAGATAGAACTTTTTGGCCTTAAGTCTAAGCGGTATGTGTGGAGAAAACCACGCACTGCTCATCACCTGTCCAATACAGTCCCAACAGTGAAGTTTGGTGGTGGCAGCATCATGCTGTGGGGTGTTTTTCAGCTGCAGGGACAACTGGTTGCAATCGAGGGAAAAATGAATCCCAAGTACAGGGATATCCTGGACGAAAAACCTTCTCCAGAGTGCTCAGGACTTCAGACTGGGCTGAAGGTTTACCTTCTAACAAGACAATTATCCTAAGCACACAGCTAAAATAACGAATGAGTGGCTTCACAACAACTCAGTGACTGTTCTTGAATGGCCCAGCCAGATCCCTGACTTAAACCCAATTGAGCATCTCTGTAGAGACCTAAAAATGGCTGTCCACCACGTTTACCATCCAACCTGACAGAACTGGAGAGGATCTGCAAGGAGGAATGGCAGTGGATCCCCAAATCCAGGTGTGAAAAATTTGTTGCATCTTTCCCAAAAAGACTCAATGCTGTATTAGATCAGAAGGGTGCTTCTACTAAATACTGAGGCAAAGGGTCTGAATACTTAGGACCATGTGATATTTCAGTTTTCTTTTTTAAATAAATCTGCAAAAATGTCAACAATTCTTTCTGTGTTTTTCTGTCAATATGGGGTGTTGTGTGTATATTAATGAGGAAAAAAATTAACTTAATGATTTTAGCAAATGGCTGCAATCTACAAAGAGTGAAAAATTTAAGGTGGTCTGAATACTTTCCGTACCCACTGTAATTTGTATTTATGTTATATCGGCCTATAGCATTATATACATTTTATTATATATATTTATCATTATATAGGCTATATATCATCATTATATACAGTATAGTGATATACGCGCTTTGTACAACATTCAAAACTATAAGTGGCCTGTAAGGAGATATTTCATATTTCAACCAATTTTACTCTGAATAGCTGATTTTAGTCTGACAATAGCCTGTTTGGAAATGTCCAAATTTAGATATAAAATAGCCTATAGCTGAGCAACATTTTAAATCATGAAGGTAATAATAAAAGGCTTACTCGTCAGGAATGATATCCTCCGCTGTGTCCAGACATTCTTCAAAATGCAAACGTTCGTCATCTGAGTCGCGTTCTTCCTCTGAGGAGAAAGTAAACTCTTCGTCGCTGTCCAGAACCATCCGAAGTGCTTCTTCACCCGTGTAGTGTGCCATCATGCAAACGCGCAGAAAAAGTAAGTAATTCTATGATGAAGCTTGACGTTTTATGCCATTTCTCGGGGGTGTGTACATGATTACCTGGCTCGCCTCAGTTCATTTCCATATGAACAGCGCGCTCAGAGCGGGGCGGGAACACATTAGCTATAATGAGGTGATACGGGAGAAACCAGACCACTCCTTACTTTCATACGGATTACATACAAAGAAATTATTTGCTTTCGACTTGAATTGGTTAATTTAAAAGTAGACATTTCAAGCTTTCTATACATATATTTATCTTGTCTTTGAGGCAAGTATTCGCTGAGATTCGGGTTGTTTTATTTATGTGTCTGTGAAGAGAGATGACAGAGACAGAGATGGCAGAGAACGCACCCTGTTTATTTTCTTTATTCTACAAAAGCACAGCGTTTTGTTGTTATTATGAGTGTATACAAATAAAAGTAGACCCTTTACAGATTCGATTGATGTATTGCTCTTATCTGTATGATCAAAACTGAAAGTGTAATTTACGTTCTTTTCGACGTTATCAGGAGAAGATGCCACAAAATGCTTATCCGCTTTTGTCGACCCCAGAGGGTTAAGAGGCTCTGGGACAGCAGCCATTACGTGAAGAGGCTCTGGTGTGGCAGCTATTGGGCTTGGGAGTGCTGAGAGTATCAGGCTTGAGATAACCAGACTAGTAATCCAAGATGGACCAAGCTCCCCAGCTGCCGGAGCTTGACAGTGTTTTGGCCCCCACCCAAAAAATTCTTAGGGGTTTTATGGTCCTTTGTTTCTCCAAATGCAGGCTTTATTAAAATAGAGCGTAGTCAAAACAGGCAGGGCCAAATACCAGCAAACAACAGTATCCAGGGCAAGACAAAAGGGTAAACCACAAAAACAGGCAATGGTCAGGGCAGGCAGCAAAACAATCAAAAACAAGAAAACAGTCCAGGGATCAAAACACAAAGGCAAGAACAAGGCAAAAAAAGACAAGGTAAAACAAAGCAAGTTAGACAAGGAAAAACCCCTTAGTAGTGTTCGCAGAAGCAAAACAAGACTTCGCAATGAGAGTGTGTTAGTGTGCAGCTTTTATAGTCCAATAATGAGAAACAGGTTTGTCTGTAATTAGAGCCGTGGGCCCCTATAATCTTCACCACCTTTCACCCCACTAGCGACGGCCCTGTACCTGAGTCTGTGCGTCTCTCAACAGTGTTCAGGCAGTAGCGTCTCACCTAATATCTGTAAGTTAATCTGCTCCAACAACACCACCGTTATTACCTCACTAGTGAGAAATATTATGTAGCTTTTAAGTTGCTAATCTATTTTACTGATAAAATTGACAGTCACACACACGGAAACACACACAGAAACGTGTTGTTAGCGCTACTGTATGTGTCCGTACTGTATGTGTGTGCGTTTGTAAGAGAGAGAACGTGGGAGAAAGAGAGTATGTGCTTTCCTACAAAATAAAACATAATTTTGTTGCAAAAATATGGAAATAATTTGTTTACTATATTTATTTGCTTGGTCATTGTCTTTGTTGGTTTTGGTTCCTTTGCTGTTGTAAGCTATAAGACCTTTTGAATAGCTGTTATTTGGATGCAGTGATATAGGCCATGTAAAATGCAATCGAGACCTGCCTGAAACTAATTTAGCCATGCGTTTTCCTGAAATCCATGCCACCTAGAATGTTTGTCTCCAAAAACATATTCATCTTCGACACCCGTAGTGTATATATATATATTATATATATTATATATATATATATATATATTGAACAAAATTATAAACGCAACACTTTGTTTTTGCCCCCATTTTTCATGATCTGAACTCAAAGATCTAAGACTTTTTCTATGTACTCAAAAGGCCTATTTCTCTCAAATATTGTTCACATCTGTCTAAATCGGTGTTAGTGAGCACATCTCCTTTGCAGAGATAATCCATCCACCCTACAGGTGTGGCATATCAAGATGCTGATAAGACAGCATGATTATTGCCCAGGTTGCCTTAGGCGGCCAAATATAAAAAGGCACTCTAAAAGGTGCAGTTTTATCACACAGCACAATGTCACAGATGTTGCAAGTTTTGAGGAGGTGTGCAATTGGCATGCTGACTGCAGGGATGTCCACCAGAGCTGTTACCCGTGAATTTAATGTTCATTTCTCTACCACAAGCCGTCTCCAAAGGCATTTCAGAGAAATTGGCAGTACATCCAACCGCTCACAACCGCAGACCACGTGTAACCACACCAGACTAGGACTTCCACATCCAGCATCTTCACCTCCTAGATTGTCTGAGACCAGCCCCCCGGACAGCTGCTGCAACAATCGGTTTTGCATAACCAAAGAATTTATGCACAAACTGTCAGAAACCATCTCAGGGAACCTCATCTGCATGCTCGTCGTCCTCATAGAGGTCTCGACCTGACTGCAAGTTCGTCGTCGTAACCGACTTGAGTAAGCAAATGCTCACATTCGATGGCATCTAGCACTTTGGAGAGGTGTTCTCTTCACAGATGAATCCGGGTTTTCACTGTACAGGCCAAAATGCAGACAGCGTTAGGGTCCGTGTGGGTGAGTGGTTTGCCTAGATGTCAACGTTGGTGGATCGAGTTTTCCATGGTGCGGTGGGGTTAGTATGTTCAGGCGTATGGTATGGCCATGCACCAGGTGCATTTTATTTGAGGTAGATTTTGATGCACAGAGATACCGTGACGCGATCCTGAGGCCCATTGTTGTGCCATTCATCCACGACCATCACCTCATGTTGCAAGGATCTGTACACAATTACTGGAAGCTGAAAACATCCCAGTTCTTGCTTGGCCATCATACTCACACACAAACCAAACGAAGACACTAAACTTATCATCCATTGAGCATGTTTGGGATGCTCTGGATCGGTGTATACGACTGCGTGTTCCAGTTCCTGCCAATATCCTGCAATTTCGCACAGCCATTGAAGAGGAGTGGTCCAACATTCCACAGGCCACAATCAACCACCTGATCAACTCTATGCGAAGGAGATGTGTTGCAATGCGTGAGGCAAATGGTGGTCACACCAGATACTAGAGCTTGGTTTTTAGGCCCCCCCCCCCGACCCGTACAATACAACTGGCACAGTTTAGAGTGGCCTTTAGTGTGGGCCAGCCTAAGGCCACCTGTGCAATAATCATGGGCTGTCTAATTAAGCTCTTGATATGCCACACCTGTGAGGTGTATGGATTATCTCGGCAAAGGAGAAGTGCTCAATAACACAGATTTAGACATATTTGTGAACAGTATTTGAGAGAAATAGTCCTTTTGTGTAGATAGAAAAAGTCTTAGATTTTTGAGTTCCGCTCATGAAAAATGGGGGCAAAAAAAGTGTTGCATTTATAATTTTGTCGTATATATATATTATAATATATATATATATATATATATCTATATATGCACAACCAATTTTTATTATTGTTTTTGGCCGGTTCCCGATTGGATTTTTTTTGTAAGTGTGGCCTGCCACCTACAGATTTTATCAGATTCCGATTTCTTCTAAAACATAAGTGACGCATAGACAAACACAAATCTACTTGTTTGTTTTCATGCAAAAAATCAATACAATAAATTTTATACCATTATATATTATATATATTATATATATATATATATAGTATATTATGCCTAAAAAATTATTAAACATTACAATTTCCACCCAAGCTGGACAGGTTTCAGATGTTCTTTCACTTAAACACGTCTCACAATCAGTCTCTGTGCCTGGAAAGAGGGTTAGAAATAAAAATTAACGAAAATGATTAAGGTATATAACAAAACAAATGTTCCTTTCCCACTGTTGAGAACTGGGATTTTTTCCCTAACTTTATTAAATGTGTCATCTTTCACATCAAATTCTTACATTGTTTCAATGAATTCATTTAGAATAATAAGAAACTGTAGAGTTGTTGCTATTCAAATGAAATTAGTATTAACAAACTAAATTTTTCCACTGCTGAGGAAACAGTAGCTGCATCTGAAGTGGCATTAGATGTTTACAGTCTGTTTGATGAAGTTGAGAGGTGCCATAAACGCATTTACACAGCAAAATTGCAAATGCATAAATAATGTTATAATATTGTGTTAAATATCTTTGAACATACAAATAAGAAATGTTGAGAAAAAAATTCAATGATACTTTTAAACATGAAACCAAACCACCAGTAGGTTTTAATGAGTGAGTCATTTAGTCCGTCATTTCATCAACGATTTGTTCACACCGATGGCCTAATTCATTTAGAACGGGCAAGTAACCAGGGCAAGTCTGTACGGAATTGGTTATGAATCATTGCTCACCTTGATCGTTCAAAACGTGGATTATTAAGTATGAACCACCCTGTGTGGTTTGCTCTCGTAGACTGGGAGGGTACCGAGAACGGTATTTTTTTGGACCGGTACGTAATCGGGTCAATACTGGACTACCAATAACTCAGGCAAATGATAAGTATCGATACTTGCGTTGTTTTATCTCCATAATTTACACCGAATTCAGAAGCTGTTGCTTGTCATTTTCTTCACTGACTAATGTGGACCGCGTTTGCACACGTGCGTGTGATGTCCAGGCCATGTGCGGTGTGTGTTGTGCAAATCAGTCCATGATCTTACATAACTGCTGCCGCTTGTCATTAAAGGGATAGTTCACCCAAAATTTAAAATTCTGTCATTATTTACTCAGTCATGTTGTACCAAACATGTATTATTTTTTATTTATTCTTGAGTAACACATAAAAAGTTATTTTGAAGAATGTGGGACCAGCAACTTTTTGGTTTCCCACATTCTTCAAAATAACAGAAGTAACTCATTCAGGTTTAAAACAACTTGAGAGTGAGTAAATGATGACACAATTTTCATTTTTGGATGAACTATTCCTTTAATGTTAATAAAATAAAATGGGAAAAATAACTCGCTGCTCTTGACTGAAGAACTTTAATACAGTTGCTAAAGTTCATCAGTAATTAAATAACTTTTTCAAATTTTCCACAATAACAATAATAACAATACGATAACAAATCGATAAAATGTAAACGATACCCATCCCTATCGGGGAGACACAACAATTCTGCTTTGGCTTTAATTGGAACAATTTTAATCAGCGAAATTGAGCAAAAACAATTTTGTCAATATTGTGTCAATTTTTGTTATAGCAATTTACTGACACAGTACATAGTAAGAAGTATTAATAAAATGTCATATTATACTGATGAAAATAGAGTTGTGGTGCCAAGTACTGGCTGTATTGTAAATGCTTATGTAGTTATTGCAGTTAGCCTCAGTGCAACAGTCTTTCTTCTTAAGGTGGATGGTGTTAGGGAACTGAGGAGCCTGACAGCCTGTGGAAAGAAACTATTGCACAATCTTTTTGTGATGAGCTGTATGGTATGGAACTTATTGTGGGATGGGAGAAGAGCAAAGAGTTTGTGGGAGGACTGGGTGGGATATTTTGTGATGCTGCGGGCCTTGTACACACAGCGCGTTTGATAAATGTCTGAAATGGTTGGGAGAGAAGTTCCAGTAATTCTCTCTGCAGTTCTTACAATGCATAGCAGGGCCTTGCGAAGCATTCCAGCTGCCAAACCAAACAGTGATGCATGAAGTTAATATGCTCTCAATGGTTCCTCTGTAAAACATGGTCTGAATGGAAGGAGGCTTGCCCTTCTTAGCCGCTGCAAAAAGTGGAGACATTTCTGTGCTTTCTTGGCCAGTGAAGTGGTACTGAGGGACCAAGTTAGATTGTCTGTGATGTGCAGACCCAGAACTTTGTTGCACCTGACTGTCTCTATAGGAGACACATTGATGTGCAGTGGAAGGTCGATGCTGTGGGACTTCCTGAAATCAATGGATTATTTATTTTGTTTTGTCAACATTCAAGAGACAGATTGTTGTTCAGGATACAGTTACGAAGGGAGGTGCTGATGTTGAATGAGCTCAGTTTCTCTGTGAGGTTCTGAGGATTGATTGTGTTGAATGCTGAACTAAAGTCTATGAACAGCATTCTGACATAACTGTCCCTCTCCAGGTGTGAAAAGGACAGGTGAAGAGCAAAGAACATGGTAGCGTCTGAAGAGCGGTTGGGTCGGTATGCAAATTGGAGAGAGTCCAGAGAGGTGGTCAGCGTGGACAGTGTGTCTCTCATTATTAGCCTCTTGAAACACTGCATAATTATTGGTGTGAGTGCCACAGGGCACTAGACATTGATGTAGGTCACAGTGAACTTGAACCTGTATGATGGTGGTGGATTTGAAGCAGACGGGAATGACAGCCAAGCTCAGGGTAGGGCTGTCAAAATGGCTGAAAAACGAAATTCAAATTTTTTACTTAAATATTATCAAAATTCGAATTATATTCACATTAAAAATGCATAATTTCAGTTAGAGTTAAGAAAAGCTTTTGGCTTCTCTCCTGAGGCCACAAGAGGGCGCATCGAGCAAAATATTATGCACGTTTCTTTAAAGCATAATAAAATAACACGACTATTTTTGAAAAAAGTGCATAATGTTTAAAATAATGTTTATAAACCAATTATAATTAAGTTGCTTAAACAACTATAAACAAAACAGCATGTATGCAAACATGAGTTGAGTCGTCACCAATAGCCTCGTGGGCAGCACGTCGACATGTAGCGCCATTGTGCTTCGGCCGTCCCGTGTTCGAGTCCCGGCTCGCAGACCTTTCCCGATCCTGTCCCCCCTCTCTCTCCCACTTTGCTTCCTGTCATCACACTGTCCTATCAATAAAGGCACAAAATCCAAATAATGTTTAATTTAAAAACACGAGTTGCAGTGGGATGAGGAAAACCCCTGCCATAAAGTCTCGAGATATGTTTTTTCAAAGTTGAACTTGCATTAATTTTACATGGCTTCTGTCACGAATCCGGTCTACGAACTTTCATATTCATTGACTCTCGCACTACACACTGTTGCACATCACCCCGGACTGCATTGCACTGATTGCACTCAGCACGATTTGCACACACCTGTTTACACTGATTGCCCCCAGCTGTTTCATATCACTCCCTCAATATTTAACACTCACTCTGATCGGGCCCACCCCCACCCTCCCGGCAGCCTTCCTCCTCCGGTATTGTTTCAGCATTTACTCACGCCCTAGAGATATCTACCTTACGGAGCCCTAGTCATTTGCCCTAGTCATTTGCCCTAGTCATTTGCCCTAGTCATTAGCCCTAGTCATTAGCCCTAGTCATTAGCCCTAGTCATTAGCCCTAGTCATTAGCCTTAGCCCTATTCATTAGCCTTAGCCCTATTCATTAGCCTTAGCCCTATTCATTAGCCTTAGCCCTATTCATTAGCCTTAGCCTTAGCCTTCTCGTTTTCTGATCTTCGCCTGGTTCCCTGGCTTCACCCCTTTTGTCTTGCCCCTTTTGATTCTGTCTGCTGATCGGTGACCTATGCTAGCCCTAGGACTTTTCTTGTGTTTTTGCCCACCATATACCTGTTTGCCATCATCTGACCCCTGCCTGCTGTATGACCACGTCTCTGTCTTCTCCAATAAAAAGCTCTGCGAATGGATCCGCAAGTCTCACGTCTCGTCAGCCCCGTAACAGCTTTCTATACATGCAGCTTCTTTTGTGTGAGACGCGAGTGCAACTGTGATAGATGTCCCTCTAGAAAATGCACGAAATATGCGTTCTGAGTGAACGGCTTGGTTTCAGTTTTGACGTAAACAAGATCTTCTCCACATTGATGTTCTCTTTTCACACAATATTTGTAATTAACAATGCTACAATCTAGTGGCTTCAACTGGATAGGCTAACAAAAACATTAAAATGCAATGACACTTACATTGTCATCGTATCTCGTGCGCCGCTGATAAGGCTGCCTCCTTAACGCACACCTAAAATTCGTATGCAACGTTTTTGCATTCGAATGTGGATTTTTATTTTAAATTCGACAAATATTCTAAATTCGAAAAAAAAAATTGACAGCCCTAGCTCAGGGAGTTGCTAAAGAATTTTTTTAGAACATCAACCCATTAATCTGCACATTGTCTCAGCACACTGACAGGATCTTGAGGCCATGACTTCACACTGTGTGGACATGATGTAAAGATGCCATTATGTTGACAAAGCCTTGTGGCCTTAAAATGATATCTTAGAGCCACAACATATTGCATTGTGACACAGCAAAACTTCAAACATCAAAAAAATCAAATATGTCCCTTGAAGCTACAGTTCTGTTAAAACACAAATGGTCTTTGCACTTTGCTTGATTTCACAAACACGCTTATGTCTAAGATTTAGCATGTGTTTGCTTAGAAATCCCAAACCTCTTTAGCCCTGCTCAGTGACATTACATGTATGATTTTTTTGCATAGTACTGCATTTAAATTCTCATAAAATAGCACAGCATGATGTTCTATAAGATGCAGCTATTGAATGTGCATATGTGACCTGAACCCAAAGTATCCTTTAGGTTGCGGGCAGAGTGAAGTTCTGATGGACCGCATGAAGATAATGAAAAAGCGCCTGTCCATGAGCTTGCAAAGTGTACGGCGTGTGGACGAGAGTCTCTCAGAGCTTCCTGAACATACCGGACTGGATGAGCTTCCCTTGTCACGAGACAGTGGTGAGAAAAAAGTTTTACAGAAACTATGCATACAAACACATTCACACACTCATTTAAAGGAAGCATTTGTACACTGAATATTGTTCACACAGATGCATGAATGCTCTCAGAAAGGATGTGTTAAAAAGGACACAAAGTGTGTTGAATTCTTACAGTTTTAGGACAACACTTGTTAATTTGGGCACATTCACCGTGTTAATGATTTTGCAAATATAGCAATAAAAACCAGCAGTAAATAAGTAAATATCCAACACTGGACAAAACTGTTCTTTTTCCATTTCATTATTAGGCATCATTAGGCAACATGGTGGCATATAACACCACCTTCTTATAATTTACTTATTTCAAAAATGTGTATCTTGGATTGATGTAGATCTGGTCATCCAAAAAAACTGAATATCACAGGGTTGGGAATCTGACACACCAAAAGGAATGTTTACAATGTTTACCATCCCGTACAAAAACCACCACAATATTTTAGCCCACTTTTGGGAATAAATGAACAACTTCTCCAAAGATCGGTTCCTATTTAGGACTAGATGACAACCTCAGAATGCTCCCTATTCTGTATGTGTGTTCACCTTCACTGACTGCATTTGACACGTGGAGCTCAGTTCTCCACTTTGGACAATATTGAATTGGACAGTATTTTCACTACAGTATATTCGCCTCATTAGGCATAGCTCAACTTAAACATCTCAGCCTAGCTATACTAAATACCTGACTGTCATCTTCCTTAGCATTCTGTGTCTTCTTATTCTTTAATAAATATTTTAACAAATTTATCTGAAAATGCAATCAAATATATTTTAATGCATACCCTAGTAGCTAATAATTGTACAGATATTTATTTAAACAGTCCTTATGATTCACTGAGGTAGTTACCTAACTGATTATAAATTATCAATTAGCGCTCTTCATGCCCCCTAAACTTTAAAAGGGATAACGTTACCTGATTTCAAGCTGGAAATAGCATACCGTTAATCCTTTATGTATGTTAACGTAAAGGATCTGCAAAGTTGAAAGTGCACAATAAATAAAGTTATTTTCTCACAAAAGAAAGAACAGACTCTGAACAGCTGAAACGAGTTGTCAGTAATTCGATTCCCACTTCTGTGAAGGCTACACATTACAGGGTAACACATTTGCACAATACCCGCCTATGTTGAACGTTGGCCCTCCGCAAACAGCTTGACAACACCCTCAAACACTGCAGCTTGTTTGTGTGGTTACCATCATGTCGAGAAGATGCTGTGTCCTACGCTGTGAAAGTAAATTTGTTCTATTTACACTTGCGAAAGATGAGGCTTCAGAGAATTGAAGCCTCTTGTTAATGTATGCACGCTCCGCCTTGCAAGAAGCTGATTGGAAGATTGCGCCATAGGTTGGATGTATGCCACGGATCAAAAACCCCACTGTAACTCGGATTCATTTGCTTCTCGCTGTTTACTCTCTCGAGTGAAGGCTTTTGCCGCTTGCTCTCCCGAACGCAGGCTCTTTGCCACTTGCTTTCTCGAGCAAGGCTTTGTCGCCGTGTGGAGAGCACTCTAATTTGTGCTCACAAGCTGAACCATCAGGCGATCGACCATCTAAGAACTCAAACACTTCAGTTGAAGATTCGTAACTCTGCAGAACGCAAAGTCTTGCTAAAGCAAACTCTCTCTTAGAAGAACCAGAGGCTCTTCCGTAACCCGGCAACCAACCAATCCAACGAGGGCTTCCCCAAAAGGACGTCACCCAAACGTCAGATCAACAGCCAATCAGCAAAGGAATTCCCAGAAACCACGTCAGCCAGACGCCCGACCAGCAACCAATCAAAAGCCAGGACTACCTCAGGCAACGAGGAAAACTCTCCGCTTCTCAGATTTCAGCTAACGCAAGTACAAACAAATCTTACATCTGCTGAAATGGGTGCTGAACTGGTGAATTGAGTTAAGCAGTAAAGATAAGAAAATCTCTGCTTTGTGAATTCTCTCAGGCTGAAATTTAAACCTCTCGTGAAAACGAGTTAGAACTTTGAAACTTCATGCAACTCCGTTAACTAACTTCTGAACTGTATATGTGTGTGTGTGTGTGTGTTTTAGCTTAGTTTTAATGTAGTCTATAATAACTAATAAATTCTTGTTTTCATTTATAAAGAAGTATTGTCTGGTGTCGTGACATTTTAAAGTGAAACCTTGCCAAGATCATTGCTACCTAGCTCGTAGCTTATAAATTATCAAAAGCATGTATTAACCTTTGGCCAGGGAAATACAAATATTCAAATTGTTCAAATATACTGAGGTCAACGGCTCGCTGGATGACCGTTAATTTAAAGTGTAAACTATCATATTGGAATTCAGTTTTAATCAGGTGGACCTCGAATTTTCAGATTCGATTCCTCTCAAAACCTGAGCTAGAAATAAAATTAATGATTAATTCCCTTATCGAATTTAAATGAGTTAAATTCCTTACAACTGCTTCTCTAATCTCGGGGAGTTCAATGAGGGATTCACAAATGCTTGCTCTTGAAAGATGGCTCAGAACCTAGTTTATTTGGACCACCTGGCTCCACTGAATCACAGCCTGTAAGTATAATAAATAATAGATATTTATCATTTTTATCGGGAGTTCAAAATACAGAACTATGGCAATGGGCTTATCATTTCTGACATGCGCTGTACACGGTCGACCAATCACAACAGACCGGGCCATCTGACCAATCAGCAGAGTAGACTCAGGGAAAGGAGGGGTTTAGAGAGACTGAATCTTAGAACTGCTTTCAACTAATCATTTGATAATCGCTGGGAAACAAGGTGATGTTAAATGCATGTTTTGAGAAAACGAAAGTGTTTTTTGACCTTGCATGCATGTAAACCTATTGTAAGAGACTCCTAAAACAATATTAGGAACCTTAAAAATGGCATAATAGGGGCACTTTAAATAATAATATATTGGCTCTGTCATGGACAGAATCATACAACAAAGAGGATGGACAAAGTGTAGATATTTGCTAAAAGTGACAGGGGTTTACATTTATTTTACAAAACGCATAATACCAGTTATCTGATCAGTTTAGTAGCCTATGTGATGTAAACACACATAAGACTGGCTAGAAATATTAGCCCAACTAGCTTCAGAAGAGGCAGATTACCTCATCAACCTAACTTGGTTAATATATTGTAAGATGATACAATGTCCAGCCAAGATGTTTTATCTGTGTAAAACACTGCAATAAAACCAGACAAGACAAACGCAGAGTGGGCATGTTACCCAGTATTGTTAAATGTGCGCATAAATAAATAAACTTAATGTTAGCTGTAACTCTGGTGGTCCTCAATCAGTCACTACGAATGAATGAGGCATTTGTATATAGCGCTTTATTGTGTATTTCTGTACACCCAAAGCACTTTACTATAATTTGAAGGCGTTTCTCCTCAAACACCACCAGTGTGTAGCATCCACTTGGATGATGCGACGGTAGCCACAGTACAACGGCACCAGTGCGCTCACCACACACCAGCTACAGGTGGAGAGGAGAGAGAGAGCCAATTCAGTGGATGGGGATTAATAGGAGGCCATGATTGACAAAGGCCAGTGGAGGGAATTTGGCAAGGAACCCTACTCTTTACCAGAAGTGCCACGGGATTTTTAGTGACCACAGAGAGTCAGGAACCTCGATTTAACGTCTCATCTGAAGGATGGTGCTTTTTACAGTGTTGTGTCCGCATCACTATACTGGGGTGTTAGGAACCACACAGACCACAGGGTGAGCACCCCCTGCTGGCCTCAATAACACCTCTTCCAGCAGCAACACAGTTTTCCCAGGAGGTCTCCCATCCGGGTACTGAACCAGCTCAACCCTGCTTAGCTTCAGTGGGCAACCAGTTTTGGGCTGCAGGGTGATAGTGCAGTGTTTCCCAAACTTTTTTCTGTTGTGGCAGTTTTGATAAGTAAAAAATCCCATGGTACACCACTAAGCACTGATATATAGCCAAAAAAAAAAAAAGATAGAAAAGGATTTTTATTTTTTTATATAGTGAGTTGGTATTTTGGCTTTATGTATGATCAGACACTTGCTCTTAACATTTGATGAAAATCGTGCTCAAATGGACTTATGAGGTTTTTGACCAACGAACGATGGCAATGTGTGTTTTGTCTGTCATTAGAACAGCCGTATCTGAAGCAGTAAGTGCATCACATTACATTTTCATCAACATAAAGTTTATTGTAGCTATATGGGAGCTCAGATTTTCTTTTTGTTTAATACATTTGGCCAAAATCTCATGATATAAAAGATGAACCGCTATGCACAGGATATTTAAAACGTACAAAGTATATTTGCTACACCTTGACGGCAAATGCTATCTCTTCTACCCTCTTCAAACATGCATAAAACATTTATAGCCTTTTAAATTAAAAGCCTTTATAGACATAATGTTTCTTGAGCAAAGACAAGACACTTTTGCACCTTTCAAAACTCGGACTGTATCATTCACCCACTCTGCTCCCTGGTTTACTCCTGACCTCCGTCAGCTAAAAACTAGAGGACGGTGCTTGGAACGCTTTTATAAACAAACTGGTCTTATGGTACATAGAGAGCTGTATAAAGAGCATGTTCTTCTTTATAAAGATTCTCTTTCTGCTGCCAAATATGATTTTCATCCACATCTAATTGAGTCTAGAGGTAGTAATACTAAAGCTTTGTTCTCCACTGTAAATCGTATTCTGAATACCTGACAGCCTTCCTGCACATCTGTTCTGCATTGCTCAATGTGATGAATTTATGCCTTTTTTTAGTGACAAAATAGGTGCTATCCATCAACAGTTGGGCTTCTCGCTAAACCCATATTGTAATTCATTATACACTGTTTCAACGGATTTCCCTCTTATTTTTCTTTCTTCTTTTACCTTGTCATCTGAATTAGAAATCTTAATTACAAATCTAATTCTTCCACATGTTTATCTGATCCCATACCAACTCATTTGGTAAAAGCCGGTCTTCCTTCTTTCTCCTCTTGTAACATATTATTCATAACTCCCTTACCGCCGGCTAGGGCTGGACAATAATTCGATATCAATATGTATCGCGATATAATTTTTTTCAATAACGGTGATATGATTTTTAAACACATTTCTGATATTTCGATATACATTACCAGTTTTAACACTCTAAAAGCGCCTCCTGCTGGCAGAGAATGAGTTTTCATTTTAAATAAGCCCCTGTAAATGGCGCATCATGCACGTGAGGTTATCTGACGGAGAGACGCAAAGCAGTTTAAAGCAGAGTCCTGCACCGCACCTGCATCCGCAGTAGCTACACAACAGAACACACGACCCGTTATCCGACAGCAACCAGCACAAATTTTATTCTGTACCTGACTCATTTGACATAAAGACCGCGACCTGAACCACACACCCGCATTAAATAGGCTACTGCATCAATAAGGCAAAATTATTAATTTTCTCATGTAACACAAGCAATCACACCAAAATAGGCATTTTAAGTTGGTGCTTTGAAGAGAAATAGACAAACAGCGCAACAGAGGAATGATAAGAACGCGCATCCTTCCTGTATACAATACAAATTTTGCCTACATCTTGTGAACAATCTACCAGGCTATTTTGAACAAATGTGCATAAACCACACGCTTATAATTCTTCATAAATGAAAAGAACATATTTAGATATGACTTTACTGTTAAGTGCCATTGTCTCTCCTTAAACTCTGCAGTGTATAGGCTATGCGGCCGTTAGTCCTTTACAGAAGCATTACAAATAAATCTTAAAAATAAAATGATATAGGCTACAGAAAGCGAGCAACGAGAGCTCCCAAGCTGTCATTCACTTCAGCTGCAGAGCGAATGGCTAGAATGCACAACGCTGCAAATCCAGTGTTGAGGCTCCGCTATTATTATTGAATTTCATTAGTCCCACTTATTTATGCACGTTTGTTCGTGGGAAAGTGAGCAAGACACGACAGGGATTATAGTTAAATAAGATGAAAGACATAGGCTATAATATAAAGAAATTAGCTACATTTATTTTCAAATTAAATATCACAACACACATTTATCATTCAATCTAGTGCGTTTTACATATAATGTAAGAGCAACTTGTATAGATTTAAAAAGGCCTGACTGCTTCATGTTGGTGTGTATTTGTATACTTTTACCATCCAATCAATCTCAACATGCTTTAATTTGGTGTCGCTAGACGTTTGCATCACTAAGGTTAAATTAGCCTAAGTCTTTCTTTGGCCTGCGCTCTGGAAGTGATCTGTTAAATCTAATAAACTTTAATTACTAAAACTAAAACTAAACTATATACAAACTAAATAGAAATGTGTTCACAAAATAAAAACTAAACTAAAACTAACAAAAACGAAACTAAATTTTATTGCAAATTTGAAAACGATATTAAAATAAAACGAATTTAAAAATGCAAAACTATAATAACCTTGGTCTCCAGCAACATTTCCAGGTTTTGTTGTTGTTATATATATATTTTTTTAAAGAATTCTCTTCTGCTCACCAAGCATGCATTTATTTGATCCAAAGTACAGCAAAAAAACATTGAAAATTTTTTACTATTTAAAATAACTGCTTTATATTTTAATACATTTTAAAATGTAATTTATCCCTGTGATCATACATAGCTAAATTTTCAGCATCATTACTCCAGTCTTCAGTGTCACATGATCCTTCAGAAATCATTCTAATATGCTGATTTGCTGATTATCAATATTTAAAACCGTTGAGTAATTTTTTTTTTCAGGATTCTTTGATGAATAGAAAGATCCAAAGATCAGCATTTATCTGAAATAAAAAGCTTTTGTAACATTATAAATCCAGTCAATATCATTTAGTAATTTTTGGGAAAACAATTAATACTTTTATTTAGAAAGGATGCTTAAAATTGATCAAAAGTTGTGATAAAGGCATTTATAATGTTACAAAAGCTTTCTATTTCAGATAAATACTGTTCTTATGAATCGGAATTATATCGTATCGACCGAAATTAAGAAATATATCGTGATATCAATTTTGGCCATATCGTCCAGCCCTACCGCCGGCATTGTTCTATTATCTTTTAAAATTGCTGCTATAACCCCAATTCTTAAGAAATCTGGTGCAGAGCCAAATAATTTAGATAATTCCATCCAATTTCATATCTTCCTTTTATTTCCAAAATTCTTGAAAAAGCAGTTGCAGCACAAATCCAAGCTCACTTTAGTAATAATAACTTATATGAGTGTTTTCAATCAGGATTTCATCCCAAGCATAGTACCGAAACCGCCTTGGTGAGAGTAACAAATGATCTGTTAATGGCTGCTGATGGCGGGTCCTTATCTATTCTTGTTCTGCTTGATTTGAGTGCAGCTTTTGACACTATTTCACAGAATATTTTGTTGAACCATTTATGTGCTATTGGTATCTCTGGTATTCCTCTCGCCTGGTTCACTTCATACCTTTCCAACCTTTTTCAGTTAGCTGTGGCGTCCCCCAAGGTTCTGTCCTAGGTCCTCTATTGTTCCTAATGTATATTCTCCCACTTGGTAATATATTATATATATTTAATATCTAATTTAAGGTGTCCTTGTTACAGTTGTAATTATACGTTTAATACTGAGTAATAGCTACATAATACATGTACTTACTATATGGTTAGGGTTTGGCTTAGAGTTACTTGCATGTAATTATGCATAATTAATTGTTATTATAATAGTAAGTACATGTAACCTGTAACAAGAACACTTTAAAATAAAGTGTTACCATCTTTTCTAATTTTGGTATTAAATTTTACTCTTACACTGATGATACATAACTTTATGTATCAACTAAGCATGACTCCATTATTCCACCTGTCTGTCTTACTGTCTTCACGAAATACAAATTTGGTTCTCTGCCAATTTTCTTAAACTTAATGGCAGTAAGACTGAGGTACTCCTTATAGGCACTAACTCAATTCTTTCTAGGTCCTGCAGTTTTTGTTTATCCATTGATGGTTCCTCCATTTCTCCTTCTCGCCAGGTTAGGAACTTGGAGTTCATCTTTGACAGCACTCTTTCATTTGAAGCCCATATTAATAGTATAACCTGGTCTTGCTACTTTCATCTTCGTAATATTGCTCGCCTCCGTTCATCTCTCATCCTGCATAGTACTGGCATTCTTGTTCATTCGCTTGTCACCTCTCGCATCGACTACTGTAACTCTGGTTTACCACACAAGCTTCTCCATAAGCTCCAACTGATTCAGAATTCTGCCGCTCGTATCATAACCCGGACTTTATCTATACAACACATTACTCCATCTCTTCAACAGCTTCATTGGCTTCCCATCAAACTCTGTGTGATGGGAACCTGAGGAGAGTGCAGGTTGCCATATATGGGCTAATGGGGGCTTCCCTCGAAGGAGAAAGGACTATGGAGCAGAGGAAAGGCATTTTGTGCTAAGGAACTTTAATGTGGATGATGGCCTCATCTACCTTGCCATGAAAGAGGAAGCCATCAAGCTTCTTAAAGGGATAATTTGTATCACTCAGCCTAAAAAATAGGCTGGGCTACACGACGGGAACACCCAAGTGCACTTTCTTTCCCTCCAAAAGGTCTGTATTACTAACACACAGGGGGGAAAACTAACTGAGACCCAAAGTAGAATAATCAACGCCAAAGTGTATTATACAATTTCAAGAAAAAACAAACACCATATACAAAAATATACAAGGGTGTATGTGTGTGAATGGGTGTTCTTCAAAAGTCCAGCCCTTATTCCTTTCCCATTCACCCTTACAGGAATGACCAGGAGGTAGGTCCTTGGATGGGATTGTGCGATGGTGACCCCAGCCAGGCTTCTGTTAGAGCTTCTCTCTGCTGCTTTTCTGGGATTCTTTTCTTTGTCATTCTGTGTACCGACCTTCAGCCAGTAATCTTTAGCACCCATGCAGTCTTTTTCCACCAGCGACCCAACCTTTACCAACTGCTCCACGCTGCTCACTGTTCCCCTCAGGCATCCAGCAACCCTGGGGTTAATGTTATTAAGGATGCGGCTCACCAGTTCCTCCTCTGAGATCCCTGGCTTCCACTTCAAGCAGAGGTCCATGTAGTCGTAGGCAAAGTCCCTCAGGCGTTGTTTTGGCTGTTGGACCATTGTCCTCAACTTCTCCTCCACTTCTAAGAGGTAGTTATCCGACAGAAAAGCAGCCATAAAAGCCTTTTTGAAGGACTCCCAGTCTATGACCTTTGCCTTCTCTGCCTTCCACCAGCTCTGTGCGGGTCCTTTCAGGACCGTACTTAGAGTTCCAATGAGCTCGGCGCTGGGAAGGGGCCTGATCTCCAAGAAGTTCTCACACTGTTCTATGAAGTTGAGCACATCCGCTGTTTCACAGGAGTCACCGAAGGAGGAGAACTCTAGCCGGATGGGAGGCCTGACACAGTATGAGGACGATGCAGCCATCACTGAGTAGGTGTGGCCACTAGGTGGATGAGACTGCACATGGGAAGGAATATCATATGTAACACTGAGTGACTTTTGTGCTGGTGTTTTGGATCTATATAGCGGAGCTGGGGGCTGTGGACAGTGGTCAGAGGAAATATATGAGTTAGATGGTGTATAGATAGACCTGCAACCCAGAGTGGGAGTGCTAGTGAATCTCAACTTTCTCATTTGATTCTCCCATTTAGCATCTCTCCTGAGGAAACAGTTGGTGACGGCCTTCTCTAACTTTCCTAGGGACTGCTGAAAATTATCCTCCAAATCTGCCAAGCTAGCATCCACAGCCTCCCTGAAACTTTGTTCCCTATTTAATGAACTGTCTATTGATTGTTTGAAGTTGTGTTCCAATGTTTGAACTTTTTGACTAAGGGCCAATAAATCCACTTTAAACTGTGACATGTCAGCCTGCATTGCTTGTATCACACCAGCATTCAACATACAACTTCCTTCATCATCATCATCAGTTTGTTCAGTGTCAGAGATATACAGTGAGCTAATCATAGATGATATTTCTGCCGCTGGACTGCGTCTTGTTACAAAAGGACCAGCTGAAAAATCATCTGTCTGTTCATTCTCAGTAATGCTTTGGTCATTTATAGGCGTAACAGGGTTATCAGTATTTACAGCAGGTGCTTCCTCCACAACATCTGTATTTATAACATCCATTTTGATTGTGTCTTAAAAGCAAACAAACCATGCAACAAAAATAACACAAGGTTCCCCGTACGGGCCACCAATATGTAACACTCGGCTTAAAAAATAGGCTTGGGTAACACCCAAGTGTGCTTTCTTTCCCTCCAAAAGGTCTGTATTACTAACACACAGGGGGAAAAAACTAACTGAGACCCGAAGTAGAATAATCAACGCCAAAGTGTATTATATAATTTCAAGAAAAAACAAACACTATATACAAAAATATACAAGGGTGTATGTGTGTGTATGGGTGTTCTTCAAAAGTCTGATCTAGTCCAATGTGTGTGTTTGAGTTTTTATTGGCCTCACGGGGATGAGTCAGAGTCCGAGAGCACAAAGTGGAACAGTGCTGTCCTGTGATGAACCCCAAGGCGAAATAATCAGATTTGCACAATTTTATTTCCACAAGGCGAGTATCCAAAAAAAATCACAGTACAAAACAGCAAAAAAGAAAAAAAAATCGTTCACAGTAATCCAATAGGAGCAATAATAGCATTGTTTTTTGAACGCCGGTCAGAGGACTCCTTTATAGGTTCGTGTGGATCAGCTGATTCCATTGACGTCATGGTGATTCCCTGGCGCGTACTGTCAGAACTCTCGCGAGTAAAACCAGGATCAACTACACTTAACAGGGCAACAGAAACCTAGGGGAAAATAATTATACAAAGACAGCTGACACTACACAAATTGCTTGACAGTCTGACTTATAAATATCCCCTTTATGTGGCCATGCCTCAAGTTATATCATATATAGACATATATATATATTATAAGGTAGTATATATATATACAGTGGGGCAAAAAAGTATTTAGTCAGCCACCAATTGTGCAAGTTCTCCCACTTAAAAAGATGAGAGAGGCCTGTAATTTTCATCATAGGTATACCTCAACTATGAGAGACAAAATGAGAAAAAAAAAATCCAGAAAATAAACTTGTAGGATTTTAAAGAATTAATTGGTAAATTCCTCGGTAAAATAAAGTATTTGGTCACCTACAAACAAGCAAAATTTCTGGCTCTCACAGACCTGTAACAAACTTATTTAAGAGGCTCCTCTGTCCTCCACCCGTTACATGTATTAATGGCATCTGTTTGAACTCTTCAGTATAAAAGACACCTGTCCACAACCTCAAACAGTCACACTCCAAACTCCACCATGGCCAAGACCAAAGAGCTGTCTAAGGACACCAGAAACAAAATTGTAGACCTGCACCAGGCTGGGAAGACTGAATCTGCACTAGGTAAGCAGCTTGGTGTGAAGAAAAATAACTGTGGGAGCAATTATTAGAAAATAAAAGACATACAAGACCACTGATAATCTAACTCGATCTGGGGCTCCACGCAAGATCACACCCCGTGGGGTCAAAATGATCACAAGAACTGTGAGCAAAAATCCCAGAACCACACGGGGGGACCTAGTGAATGACCTGCAGAGAGCTGGGACCAAAGTAACAAAGGCTACCATCAGTAACACACTGCGCCGCCAGGGACTCAAATCCTGCAGTGCCAGACGTGTCCCCCTGCTTAAGCCAGTACATGTCCAGGCCCGTCTGAAGTTTGCTAGAGAGCATTTGGATGATCCAGAAGAGGATTGGGAGAATGTCAAATGGTCAGATGAAACCAAAATACAACTTTTTGGTAAAAACTCAACTTGTCGTGTTTGGAGGAGAAAGAATGCTGAATTGCATCCAAAAAACACCATACCTACTGTGAAGCATGGGGGTGGAAACATCATGCTTTGGGGCTGTTTTTCTGCAAAGGGACCAGGACGACTGATCCGTGTAAACGAAAGAATGAATGGGGCCATGTATCGTGAGATTTTGAGTGAAAACCTCCTTCCATCAGCAAGGGCATTGAAGATGAAAACGTGGCGGGGTCTTTCAGCATGACAATGATCCCAAAAACACCACCCGGACAACGAAGGAGTGGCTTCGTAAGAAGAATTTCAAGGACCTGGAGGGGCCTAGCCAGTCTCCAGATCTCAACCCCATAGAAAATCTTTGGAGGGAGTGAAAATCCGTGTTGCCCAGCGACAGACCCAAAACAATACTGCTCTAGAGGAGATCTGCATGGAGGAATGGCCAAAATACCAGCAACAGTGTGTGAAAACCTTGTGAAGACTTACAGAAAACGTTTGACCTGTCATTGCCAACAAAGGGTATATAACAAAGTATTGAGATGAAATTTTGTTATTGACCAAATACTTATTTTTCACTATAATTTGCAAATAAATTCTTTAAAAATCCTACAATTGATTTTCTGGATTTTTTTTCTCATTTGTCTCTCATAGTTGAGGTATACCACCACCAGCCCGCAACCCCAGCATGACACACCCCGCAAATCCCCTCTCCATCACTCCGTTTGTAAAACAGCCCGCAAACAACCCCTCCAATACACAACATCAACCCCCTTGGTGCGCCCTGACTAAATACTTTTTTCCCAACACCACGGTACCAAAAATACACTGACAGAAGACTGAATAGAATAGCACCAAGAGATGTAGAAGATATACATTCACCGAAATTAAAGAGAAAGAGAGAGACCAAAAACCAGCAAACGTCAAGAAGTAACGTAACAGGAGACATATTCAAAGAGCCAGGATACAATTAAACAACTACATAATTCCTTTAAAATAATTATATACAGAATTGAATAGCAAGTGCTATAAAATTGTATGAACTGTTAATACATAAATACATACAAAAAAATGTATACAAATAAAATAATAATAATAAAATTATAGGGTCCTAGAAATGCGATCCTGAAACTGCAACCTCCGGTATTGCAGGAATACCCTACTCCAATAAAACAGGCTTATTGAAAATGCACATTAATTCTCTGCCAGCAGGAGGTGCTTTCGGAACAGCAAAAATAGAACTGTTTCCCTGGTAACAGAGAACACAAAGCAGTGCAGCACTGGACTTAATACAGTGTCGAAACCATACAGAGCTCATGTTATTTATAAATCGTGGGCCTGGGAAGTGTAATTGTGCACAATCAAGCATCTCGCGATTCTGGACTTTCTGTTCCCAAATTTAAGACCTGCGTGTGTATCACCAAGGACTTGAATGAACCTGATGCGTAAAGTTTCTTTATAACAAACAAAATAGGCTACTGGAGATATGCTTATGAATTGTTTTATTAAAAAACCCTGGATTTTTATGAAAACATGGAAAAACCTGAATTAGCATGGTTTATTTTGCATGCAGATCATATTTTAAGTAAATTGAAATCAAGCAGTTTATAAGACGGGTTTATTCTTTCTTTATACATGACATGTAGAACATATCCTCATTTGTGCATCAGTGTCTGTAATGTGTGCTGTAGGTGCGAAACTTTTAGGAATCTTATCTAAGTTGTTGTCTAGTCAATACTGGTCCGCGAATGAAATTGTGACCACTAACACCATTAACTTAAGTGAATGAAAGGCAATAATCAGCTATATGCATTCACACAAATACATTTTTAATTGAATGTTTCAATATGTGTTGACACAAATTATTTTATATGAATATTTCATTCATACAACATGGCACTGAGTTGATAGAAAAGATATGCATAGTGACAGCATTGCTTGATGATGTCAGGAACCAATGAATTGGCTTATTGAACTGGTTCAATGAACCGAACTGTCCGAAAAGAACTGGTTCGCGGGAATTAATCTGACTTTGCATCACTAGAGAGCTGTAAGGCCAATGATTGCACCAAGGTATACAATCCAATAAAAGTGTTAATACCAACCCAATAATCGGTTTCTGGAACGTCCACAGAAAGTCAACTCAATCCAGTGAGATCACCTACATAGTTTTTCTGTTAGTGTCTGTCCATTTGTTTGCCATGCTGCTCCTTTATACTGGAGTATTTACTGTTTCCTGTCATGTGAGCAATTAATACCATCCATTTGTTAAAGACACACACCTAAAATGAACATGCAGCAGCTTTCGGGGGGATTTAAAAACTTAATAAAGGGGTAAATTGGGCTAAGAAAACATAAACACTTTAAAACCTAATAATATAAATTTACAAACCCGATTCCAAAAAAGTTAAGACACTGTACAAATTGTGAATAAAAACATATTGCAATGATGTGGAAGTTTCAAATTTTTATATTTTATTCAGATTACAACATAGATGACATATCAAATGTTAAGACTGAGAAAATGTATAATTTTAAGGGCAAAATAAGTTGATTTTAAATTTCATGGCATCAAGACATCTCAAACAAGTTGGGACAAGGCCATGTTTACCACTGTGTGGCATCCCCTCTTCTTTTTATAACAGTCTGCAAACGTCTGGGGACTGAGGAGACAAGTTGCTCAAGTTTAGGAATAGGAATGTTGTCCATTCTTGTCTAATACAGGCTTCTAATTGCTCAACTGTCTTAGGTCTTCTTTCTCGCATCTTCCTCTTTATGATGCGCCAAATGTTTTCTATGGGTGAAAGATCTGGACTGCAGGCTGGCCATTTCAGTACCCGGATCCTTCTTCTACGCAGCCATGATGTTGTAATTGATGCAGTATGTGGTCTGGCATTGTCATGTTGGAAAATGCAAGGTCTTCCCTGAAAGAGACGACGTCTGGATGGGAGCAAATGTTGTTCTAGAACTTGGATATACCTTTCAGCATTGATGGTGCCTTTCCAGATGTGTAAGCTGCCCATGCCACACGCACTCCCATACCATCAGAGATGCAGGCTTCTGAACTGAGCGCTGATAACAACTTGTGTTGTCCTTGTCCTCTGTAGTCCGGATGACATGGCGTCCCAGTATTCCAAAAAGAACTTCAAATTTTGATTCTTCTGACCACAGAACAGTTTTCCACTTTGCCACCGTCCATTTTAAATGAGCCTTGGCCCAAAAAAACCGCCTGCGCTTCTGGATCATGTTTAGAAATCGCTTCTTTTTTTACCTATAGAGTTTTAACCGGCAAGGGCGAATGGCACGGTGGATTGTGTTCAACCGACAATGTTTTCTGGAAGTATTCATGAGCCCATGTTGTGATTTCCATTACAATAGCATTCCTGTATGTGATGCAGTGCAGTCTAAGGGCCCGAAGATACGGGCATCCAGTATGGTTTTCTGGCCTTGACCCTTACGCACAGAGATTGTTCCAGATTCTCTGAATCTTTGGATGATATTATGCACTGTAGATGATGATAACTTCAAACTCTTTGAAATTTTTCTCTGAGAAACTCCTTTCTGATATCGCTCCACTATTTTTCACCGCAGCATTGGGGGAATTGGTGATCCTCTGCCCATCTTGACTTCTGAGAGACACTGCCACTCTGAGAGGCTCTTTTTTTACCCAATCATGTTGCCAATTGACCTTTAATAAGTTGCAAATTGGTCCTCCAGTTGTTCCTTATATGTACATTTAACTTTTCCGGCCTCTTATTGCTACCTGTCCCAACTTTTTTGGAATGTGTAGCTCTCATGAAATCCAAAATGAGCCAATATTTGGCATGACATTCAAAATGTCTCACTTTCAACATTTGATATGTTATCTCTATTCTATTGTGAATAAAATATAAGTTTATGATATTTGTAAATTATTCCATTCCTTTTTTACTCACATTTGTACAGTGTCCCAATGTTTTTGGAATTGGGTTTGTACAATCGATACAACAGTGCACAGATTAAAGGTAGGTCACCCAAAATTAAAAATTTGCCATTAATTACTCACCCTCAGGCCATCAAAGATGTAGGTACATTTTTTCTTCAGCAGAACAGTAAAGATTTTTAGCTGAAACCGTGGTCCTTGGTGATTCTTAAAATGCAAGACTGCGGCTACTGTTTTTTGAGAATAAAAAAGGCATATCATGGAACACAAAATTAATATTTGTGGCTCCTGGCAATTCTTCCACAGACCAATCGTTTTTCTTCATAAAACCTCAATATATCATCAGGAGCCACTGTTATGATTTCCTGTAAGAGGTCATTGGATGCTACATGCACTTTTACAAGTTGTTTGAACTGAAATGTGTGTTGGCAGTTTGTGTACACAACCACCCTATAATGATAAAAATCCACCCAGTGTTTTAACCCTTCGTTACCACTTTCTTAAATCGAGCCGATCTCAGATGCCTGTCTGTATGACATCACACAGACAGGCCCCTCCCACGATAGTTTGATTGACAGTAGCGTTTCAGCACAGACTGGACTGGTGTCTTACCTTAGAACCGCCCTGAGTGAGTTGTCATCAGTCCGCAATTGTTTCACCGCTGGAGCAGATGTAAACAAGAATGACTCCTAAGCGATTGAGGTGTTCTGTTGTTGGATGTAATAATGAACATAGCAGTCATCATTTACACCCGACATCTGAGCCGCTGAAGACGCAGTGGATGACATTTGTTTCTGAAGGAAATGCGCCCCCCGATCTACACAAATGCATCTATGTTCGCGCGAATCGTTCATGATCCAACCTCACCTACAGAAGAAGTGAGTATAATGTTTTGTAATGAATCTTTGCAAATCGCCTTTCCTAATAATGCTAATTAGCAAGTTTCATGATGAATGCGGCTAAAGTAAACAGTCCCTCATAGAGCAGCTCGGAAGAGAGGGGCGGGGTCAGCAGAGCTTATTAACATTTAAAGGAAAATGCTACAAAACGGCTTGCTCTGAAAAGAGCTGTTTTGGACAGGGTAAAAAAGGTATTTTTTACACTACCATTGAGAAATTTTAACCAAACTATGTTACAGACTTTTCATTAAGACCCTAAAAAATCATATCAACTTGTGGAAAATGGGCATCCGATGACCCCTTTAAAATCAGCGGCAAAGTGCAGACTGTATTTGCCAAGGTATACATTTAGAATATATAGGGGCACAGAAAATCATTGAATTCTTTATAAAATATACTTTGTAAAACTCCCATCAGAGCCAGGGGCCTAGCTGCATTTTATTGATTTATGCCTATTTCTGCATGTAAGTCCTAAACTAGGGTGAGTAGGTCACAACTATCTAAAAGGTTCTTATAAAGTGTTCAACCCAGCTACTCAACTTTGTGATATTTCCAACAGCCTCTGTTGCTCATGTTGCCTCAAGTTGCCAACTCTCAGAAATGAATGATTTCCAGTTGCTTTGCCATTGCAACTCAGTCACTGTGTGAAGGCCCTTTTACTCCAGATCAGGGATGGGCAACTTTGGTTCTGGAGGGCCACTGTCCTGCAGAGTTTAGTTCTATCACTAATCAAAAACAATTGTATGCAATTTTCAAGCAATCTTGATGACTAAGGTTCCATTTTTCAGATGTGTTTGATTAGGGATGGAGCTAAACTCTGCAGGACATCTATTGGTAATGACGGAACTTGCTACCATAGTTGCTTTTGGGAAATGCAATGCAAATCCAGGACTGGAGTTGCCTGTCTATGCTCCAGATACCTAAACTTTTGTGTACCTAATATGTACATGGTTATGGTTTTTATTTTTTTCACATATGTGCGGTTGACAGTTAAAATACAATTCAAGACACAGAGTTAATAAACGGTGTGTGTGTGTGGTTACAGGTGGAGTTCCTCATAAAATGTGAGTCAGAGGAGAAAAAGCAGAAAGTGATCAAGCTTCAGGAACCTCTTCTGATGAAGTTCAGAGTCCTTTTAGAGTGCGTATGCGCAACCTTCAGCAGCGCATCTCTAATGAGGTAATGCATGTACAATCTCAAGTGAGTAATAAACAAACATTCCAACAGGTAGACACACAATGTTGTGCCCAAATGATAAGTTAAGTTAAGCACATGCTATAGCTCAAACAAGGTGTTCTGCTATTTTCCCTGGAGGAACTCACAGCATGCAAACCTATGGTTCCTTAGTGAGCCACGGGGTCAAATTTCTGTATATTTTTGTTGTATATATATATTTTTGAATAACTGTTTTAACGAGGAAGTTTTGAGTTCTGAAGCATACAATATGTTTTTAAAGTACAGTGACCTCTTATATGTGAAAAGATCAGGGAAAAGGTGATTTATGAATAAGAAAAAAAAGGTTATGTTTAATTTTGAACTTTCATATTAAAAGTATTATTTACTATATCATTTAAAGGGTAACATCTGTTATTTGGACAGGATGTTTAGGCCATCAGAACATCATCATCTGCAAACAGCAGCAATGCCACCCTAAGGCCCCCAAACTGGACAAGCTCTGACACTTGGCTGCACCTTGAGATCCTGTCCATGAATACCACAAACAGGATCGGAGACAAGGGGCAGCCCTGACAGAATCCAACACTTACTGGGATTGGGACATACTGCTAAGAATACAGACACAGCTCTTGCACTGTTTGTATAGAGTTACTCCCTCAAGACACTCCGAGAAACATGGTCATAGGGCTTCTCCAAGTCTGTAAAAAATGTAGACTGGATAAGCAAACTCCCATGCCTCTTTACAGGATTCTTACTAGGGTAAAGATCTGTTCCACTGTTCTGGGACAGAATGCCTTTGCAGCAGTCTGGCATAGGCTTTCCCAAGTAGGCTGAGAAGCATGAAGCCTTGATAATCGGAAACGCCCTCCATTCACCTTTTTAAAATAAAGGAACCACCACACCGGTCTGCCTTATGCCAAGCCCTCTCCTTGATTCTCATGCACAGTTTGACTTTATCCAAATCCTTCAGTATTTCAGAACAAATCTCATCCACCCCGGTGCTTTGCCACTTTTGATCCTTTTAACTAGGATCCTCTACTTGTGAGGGGAAGACCTCTGTGTTCAGAAGATCTTTATAGTGTTCCGTCCACCTCCAGTATATATATTGCTAGGTGAGGTCAGCAAGTTCCTGTCCTGAATTACAACAGCCTAGACCAGCCCAGGCTTCCCCTGCATAAGCCATCAGATGGTTTACCAGAACCTCTTTGAGGCCAGCCAAAAGTATGGCTTCTCAGAGCTCTTCCTATACCTGTTTTTTTTGCTTCTGCAGTCCTCCTAGCCTGCTGAAACCACAGACTAATCAAGTCTAATCACCTTTTTCTGCTTAATGGCCTCCCTTATTGTTCATGTCCACTGATGTATTCTTGGGTTGCTGCCATGACAGACATCAACAACCACCCTCCAGCCACATCACAGAACAGCTGTTTCAGCAGTAGAGGACTGTACCCTCTCTGACTCCATTTCTCCAGCTTTCCTTGGGATAAAAGAATAGCTCCTCTCGAGGTGGGAGGTAAAGGACTTTCTGACTGGATTTTTTGCTAAAGGTCCCAGTTCACAAAGATTTGTTTGGGTTTCCCATTTTGATTGCCAGCCTTTAGCCTAAGGTGTCTTGTACCAGGCACACTTATGAACCACCATATGTTCGAACATGGTGTTTGTTATGACCAATGCCATGCACAAAATCCAACAACGAAACACCACTCAGGTTCGATCAGGCAAGATGTTCTTTCTAGTTATTGCCCTCCAGATCCGTCTTTTGTCACCAACATTAGTGTTGAAGTTGCCCATCAATACTATGGATTCACAAGGTGGTACCCTTTACAGGGCCCCACCCATGGTCTTAAAGAAGGCCAGATATAAGCACAGAACACAGTAATGGGGCTTTTCCACTGCATGGTACGGCACGGTACGGCTCGGTACGGTTCACTTTTGGAGGGTTTTCCACTGGGTACAGTACCTGGTACCTGGTACTTTTTTTTAGTACCACCTCGGTTGGGGTTCCAAGTGAACTGTACCATTACCAAAACGTGACGTGTAAATTCTGCTGATCACGGATTGGCTGGAGAGAATAGGCACTACCTGCGTCACTGAACTTGCGACACAAACACAAAAGAACCGCTAGATTTAAATCAGCACAGTCAGCAAAGGATCGAACGCAACTGTTTGGAACGAGCGCACCTTTTTTTTAACAACAGAAAAGTTTTGTTGTCTGTTGCGGAAGTACAGACGTTCCTCTCGTTGATAGCAGAGGAGCGGATCCAGCGAGAGCTTGATGGGGCGACGTGGAATGAAAACGTTTTTTTTAGGAGTCGTGGTAGTAGAGGCGGCGCAACTATAACGACATGTGAATAATCCCGCCCACTCTAAAGCGGTACTGAACTGCAGTGGAAACGCAAACCGTGCCGAGCCGAACCGTGCCGTACTCAGCCGTGCCGAGCAGAGTCGTACCACACAGTGGAAAAGCGCCAAAGAGATTCCCCTCTGTTTCACTGGGTCATATTGAGGCAACCCTCTCATTCATTGGGCTAAACCCCAAAACAATGGCGTTGAGTTGGAGACTCGTGATTCCCACACCTGTTCGCACCTCTCACTCTGGTCAACTCCATAGATGGAGAGAGTTCAACCCCTATCCAGGCGTTTGCTTCCAGAGCCGTGACTCTGTGTGTAGTGAGGCCAACTATATCTAGCTGGTATTTCTCAACTTCTTCTTCCAACTCCCACTCCTTCCCCACCAGAGGCCACATTTATGCATCAATAGCTTGTCTGTTAGTGCCCAGCTTTAGTCCTGTGTTTTTTTATATTTTAGTTTAACCAGTTCAATCAACACTTCATTCCTTAGTGAATGCACTTTCACACTCTTTTGTGTTGTTCCTTGTATGAATGACTTTACAGCAGAATTTACTGATGTTTGTCCCTCTCGAGAGCTTCCACACAGGATTGGCTACTGTTTGTTAGCAGCCTTTCATTGTCTTTCTTTGATCATAGTTTTTGCTAATGTGTGCTCACAATAAAGTTGTATAAGTGCACTTCCATCAGCATTCCTTTAAAATATATTCATCAAGAGTGCTGCCCCAATCAACTGCTCTTTGGCACATTATTTATTTCCTACCCTTCCATTTCCTTTTCAGGATATCAATAAACGTCTCTCGCTGCCAGCAGATATTCGTTTGCCAGAAGGTTACCTGAAGAAGTTTGCAAAAAACAGCCCCCCATTTGACAAACCTCTAAGTCGAAGATTTCGCAGAACATCACTTGTGAGTTTTACTTTATCATGATCTATTAATTTGACATCATCAGATGTTTAGAATGTATTTCAGTTCTATACGTTATATATATTGAGATCTGTTCTGTCTTGTTTTAAAGGGCATTACTTGATATGATAATTGTCATAATCTTGAATTTTACCTTGAGGATTGAAGAATATTAGTATTGACAAATTGAAATTAATATATTTGTTTATACATGTTTAAAATAAGTGGCAGATGAAAGGCAAGGTGTTTTTTTAACCATTATGAAATTAAGATTGATCATGGTGTTAATTATTCAGGCAATTTGTATCAAATATACTATATAGAGGTCTGGTCTTCAGAATGGTAGTGAATTATTGTCAGTCATTTGTTGCAAAATTAACAATTTGGAAAATAGCAAAGGTTCCTTTAAAATCAAATAAAAACAGACAATAGAAGTACAATCAAGGGCTCTTTTGCATAAGAATAATTTAAATACATTTTTTTAATTTTCATACAGTGTCTCTACATTAAGCGTCAGGTGTTGCAGTTGATTGGTCTTAAATTTTGATTTAAAGAAATGCTTTGACCTTAAATGTAAGATTATTATATGTGGATGTTTAGAGTGATTGTTTTTTTTGTAAGTGGATCATAAAACGTCTTAACATTTTTTTTTTTTTGCATTAGGCAAGTTAAACCAATTTCAAGGTCTGTTCACACGAAGATGAATGATTGGTGCAAAATTGTGTGTGATAAACATTTTAATTTGAATGAACCGTTTTTTGTTTTTTTTTCAATGGAGAGGAGTCTTCTCTTTTCCATTGTTAAAAAACTACTAAAACCGGCCAATTAATAAGAGTCACGGTTTTGGTCGTGCCCGGTGCCCGGAGTTGCTACATAAACGGTTACATAAAACAAATTGTATTCTCTAATAAATATGAGACTTCCTGTCTTCCTGTGGTTACATGACCAAAGACGGAAGGACTAATGTTTACCTGTCCACATTTAGAGCTGACATCCCGGCACTCTTTTTTTTTTGTCGATTGGCGAGAACGGATTACGTTTTCTTTAGCTGGTGTGTAATAGCGTGTATCCATTGCTTTGTTGTGGAGTACTGGAAGACTGAATGCTGATGCATCAGATAAACACTCCAGGGATTCTTGGTCCCCAGAAAGTATTTGTATATACTGTATAATAGACTTTTGATAAACTTTGAATACATGCACACACAACAATGTATTGCCTTTTTGTATTTAAATGTTTAGTTCACCCAAAAATTCTGTCATTAATTACTCACCTTCATGTCGTTTTAAACCTGTAAGACCTTCGTTCATCTTCGGAACACAAATTAAGATATTTTTGATGGAATCTGAGAGCTGTCTGACCCTGCATAGACAGCAATACAACTGAAATGTTCCCAAGTCCAGAAACATAGCAAGGAGATCTGTAAAATAATCCATGTGACATCAGTGGTTCAACCGCAATTATACGAAGCTACGAGAATACTTTTCGTGCACAAAAGGAAAAAAAACGACTTTCACCATGCGCTCCTCCGCACACACTTTAACAGCGTATGCTGTTCTGTATCAGCTGCGTCACGCCGGATACGTTGTTTCCTACGTTGTTGTGATTTGATCTGAAGCCAGAAAGTAACAAAGGGTTGTTACAAGCAATAGACATGATGTGAATTTTTCTACAGGACCGTTTGTCACAAGACGCAATACTGCAGCAGAAATAATTTCTGATTATTTCTCTGTATATTTCAGACAATGAACAATCTTACAAATGCACGAGGGGCAAAAATAACACTGTATTTAAATGTAAAAAAAATGGTTTGCAGAGCTCCCAACTTATGCTTCACATGGCAGATGCTAAACCAGAATTCAGACAATGAACTATCTGAGGATGATGATAAAAGTTTTCTGGTGATTGTTGCGTATGTCCAAACAATGTAGACAGGGATTGAGCTACTTAAGATGTATTTATTGGCCCTTAAAGTACGAGTTGGAAACAAAACCTCCGGAACGATCATCCTGAATACTGGGGTCCCTCAGGGCTGTGTTTTGAGCCCACTGTTGTTTACCTTGATGACTCATGAATGCTGTGCCATCATATAATTAAATTCGCAGATGACACAACAGTGGTGGGCCTCATTAGCAACGAGGACAAATCAGCCTATAGAGAGGAAGTTAACCAGCTTGTCATCTGGTGTCACAACAACAATCTGTCACTGAATGTCAGCAAAACAAAAGAGATTACTGTTGACTTCAGGAGGAAACAGACCGTTCATAATCCACTTACAATTAATGGCGGTACTGTGGAGTCAGTCAGAATCACCAAGTTTCTGGGGGTGCATATCACTGCAGACATGTCATGGACCACTAATACCACCTCCTTGGTAAAGAGGGCTCAGCAGCGTTTGCACTTCCTAAGGCTGATGAGGAGAGTAAACCTTCCCCCTCCTGTCCTTACAACCTTTTACAGAGGCACAATAGAGAGTATTCTGACCAGCAGCCTCTCAGTCTGGTTTAGTAGCTGTATGGCTGCAGACAAGAAGTCTATCCAGAGAGTAATAAGGACAGCAGAGAAAATCATCAGGATCTCTCTACCATCAATACAGGAATTACATCTGGCACGCTGCCTTAGTAGAGCCTCCAAAATAATCAGTGACTCCACCCATCCTGCCAATGGACTGTTCACCCTTCTGCCTTCTGGCAAACGCTATCAAAGTATGCGATGCAAGACTGCCAGATTCAGAAATAGCTTCTTTCCACAAGCTATTAGACTGCTCAATTCACATTGACATATACAGATATACTGGTTGATGGACTGTTGAATACATAGGTATGGACTGATTGATTAATTTATGTTATTCTTCCCTATGCTGCTACCTGATGGACTGCTGTTATATATGTACAGATTGGTTGAATCATATATGTGATTTCTTCTGTTCTGACATTTTTGATCAGTATTGATTATACACTCATAGTGTAATCATGTGCAATGCATCAATTTTTGCACTACCTTAAGATGTATAGTAATGTATATGATGTTGAGTTGTTGTTTTGATGTATATACCGTATATATACAGTGGGTACGAAAGTATTCAGACCCCCCTTAAATTTTTCACTCTGTTATATTTGCAGCCATTTGCTAAAATCATTTCAGTTATTTTTTTGTCCTCATTAATGTACACACAGCACCCCATATGACAGAAAAACACAGAATTGTTGACTTTTTGGCAAATTTATTAAAAAGAAAAAACTGAAATATCACAGGGTCCTAAGTATTCAGACCCTTTGCTGTACACTCATATATTTTACTCAGGTGCTGTCCATTTCTTCTGAGCATCCTTGAGATGGTTCTACACCTTCAATTGAGTCCAGCTGTGTTTGATTATACAGATTGGACTTGATTAGGAAAGCCACACACCTGTCTATATAAGACCTTACAGCTCACAGTGCATGTCAGAGCAAATGAGAATCATGAGGTCAAAGGAACTGCCTGAAGAGCTCAGATACAGAATTGTGGCAAGGCACAGATCTGACCATGGTTACAAAAAATTTCTGCTGCACTTAAGGTTCCTAGAGCACAGTGGCCTCCATAATCCTTAAATGGAAGACGTTTGGGACGACCAGAACCATTCCTAGAGCTGGCCGTCTGGCCAAAATGAGCTATCGGGGGAGAAGAGCTTTGGTGAGAGAGGTAAAGAAGAATCCAAAGATCACTGTGGTTGAGCTCCAGAGATGCAGTCGGGAGATTGGAGAAAGTTGTAGAAAGTCATCCATCACTGCAGCCCTCCACCAGTCGGGGCTTATGGCAGAGTGGCCCGACGAAAGCCTCTCAGTGCAAGACACATGAAAGCCCAAATGGAGTTTGAGATGTGAGGAATCAGATTCTCTGTCTCGCCTGCGGCCTGGCTGTCTCTCTTCTCCTGGTCTGATGAGACCAAGATAGAACTTTTTTTGGCCTTAATTCTAAGTGGTATGTGTTGAGAAAACCAGGCACTGCTCATCACCCGTCCAATACAGTCCCAACAGTGAAGCATGGTGGTGCAGCATCATGCTGTGGGGGTGTTTTTCAGCTGCATGGACAGGACGACTGGTTGCAATCGAGGGAAAGATGAATGCGGTCAAGTACAAGGATATCCTGGACGAAAACCTTCTCCAGAGTGCTCAGGACCTCAGACTGGGCCGAAGGTTTACCTTCCAACAAGACAATGACCCTAAGCCCACAGCTAAAATAATGAAGGAGTGGTCACAACAACTCTTGGGGGGGTTTTGACGGTTCTTGAATGGCCCAGCCAGAGCCCTGACTTAAACCCAATTTGAGCATCTCTGGAGAGACCTAAAAAATGGCTGTCCACCAACATTTACATCCAACCTGACAGAACTGGAGAGGATCTGCAAGGATGAATGGCAGAGGATCCCCAAATCCAGATGTGAAAAACCTGTTGCATCTTTCCCAAAAAGACTCAGGCTGTATTAGATCAAAAGGGTCTTCTACTAAATACTGAGCAAAGGGTCTGAATACTTAGGACCATGGTATATTTCAGTTTTTCTTTTTTAATAAATGTCAACAATTCTGTGTTTTTTTTTCAATATGGGGTGCTGTGTGTACATATTAATGAGGAAAAAAAATAACTGAAATGATTTTAGCAAAAGGCTGCAATATAACAAAAAGTGAAAAATATAAGGGGGTCTGAATACATTCCGTACCCACTGTAAATATATATATATATATTCTATATATATTATATATATTCATGTTTGCACTATTATGCACATTAAGCATTGGGCTCTGAGAAATTGCAATTTCGTTCTGCTGGACACTTGTTGAAAGGCAAGAACGACAAAGTATTTGAATTTGAACTTGAACAAAAATAGAAAAGGACAGTCAATACAGTACTTTTAACTAGGAAACCAGTCTTAGGGAAGTTGTGGATGGTGGCTTGACATGGATCACTGGCTTAGCAAGGATGAAGAATTCCTGGAGAAACTTGAGAGGGCGGTCATAGATTGTTTGCTTCCTAGCGATGAGAAATGGGATAGTCAGATGAAGAAAATCAGACAGACTTGTAGTTGAACACTTTTCAGGTTCTTGCTCTGTTTAAGCAATGAAAAGCACATCCTTGAATAAGTGCTATAGCGTATTTACTTAAACTGCTTAGGTAAATGCCATTTCAGGGGCTGCCAAAATTACTATTTAAAAACAGTCAGAGCTACAACTTGGTATTATGCATAGGCCACTTTCTATCTGAGATCTTTCAAACGCTCTCATGGCTGCTTTTCTTCCAGATGACAACCTGACGAAGGTAGAGGATAAGTTGAGGGTGCTGGCAGCTGAGAGCATTTGCTATGGACTACTGGGCCTTCTGATTGAAGTGGAAACCTGATATCTCAGAGGAGGAACTGGTGAGCTGCATTCTCAATAAGATCAACACCAAGGTTGCTGACACCCAAAGAGGTTCAGTGAACACAGTGGGAGAATTGGTCAAAATTGAATCCTTGGTGGAGAAGAACTGCATAAGAGCGAAAGGCTACTGACAAGAGGTGGGGAATCAAAAAAGTATAGAGAAGACAAACAAGAAGCCATTTGACCGTAGTTGTTCCAAAAAGTCCAACATCATGATTTCACAACACTACTCCTGGTGCCCATTATGGTGGAAGAAAAGGCAATAAAAGCAATGTTGCACACTGATAGCACCTATAGAGACAGCTAGGTGAGGACCCTTCATTAGTCACTGCTCTTTTTCCACAAAGATTTATTATGGCTGATGGAAAGGTTTAACAAGCCAGACACAAGTCCATTATCTACACATGGCAGGGGTACAGACTGTTAGGTGAACACATACATTATGAAGGACAATCACCTGACACTCCTGCCCAAAGGCTTGGATTTCCTTGGTACCATAGGTGCTATCCTGGATGTCAGAACCAGCCTCTATGGCCTGAAAACAAAGCGAGAGGATACATCTACCACCTTTTCCATTTTACACAGTTACTGAACTAAAATGAATCAACACTGGACTGACATTATTTCCAAATCTAGCTTCCCTGACTTCAGAAGTTGGTCCAATCTGTGATTCAGACAACTAGGAGGAGTTACAGAGATTGACGTCAACCTTGCCTAACATCACCTATAATTGCTTGGCTAGGACACTAGATCATCCTAAGGAATGACATGCCAATCAAATTCCAAACTTAATATCAAAAAGAAAATCATTGAAGAACAGGTAGACCAGGTGTTAAAAGACAATATCAACATCACTGAGCCTTCTCTCTCTCCCATGGTCCTCCCTTGTGGCCGTGGTCCCCAAACCTGATGGTTCGTACAGGTTCTGCATGGACTACCAAATAGTCAATGGCAAGACCATCACTGATGTGTACCCAATGCCACTGATACTTGACATCCTTGAATCAACAGAAGGTGCCTTCTGGTTCAGTACACTGGATCTGCAATCAGGGTACTGGCAGGTGGACATTGATGAGATGAGTAAGGAAGTTACAGTATTTATAACAATTAAACAGCTATACCAATTCAAGTCTATGCCGTATGGACTCTGCAATGCTGCTGTCATATTCCAGAGGCTTTTGGAAAAGGTTCTTACAGAACTGAGTGGAAAGATTTGCTTTGTTTTAATAAATAAATGTACATGAATATCTTATGTATGAATGCTCTCAAGCAGGATCTTCAAGATCCACTGGTCCTCGCCCAGTCCAAGTTTTTCCAACCGTTCCATGTCCACATGAACGCTAGTGACATGGGACTGGGAGCCATCCTCACTCTGTGGAAGGAAAGAAGGTAATAGCCTAAAGTTAAAAGGGCAACAGAGTGGAATTATTCCACCTCTGAAAAGTGTTTAGCAGTGGTGTGGACTATGGAAAAGTGGAGCCATTACCTGGAAAGGATGGAATTTGAAGGCTTCATGTTATTACAAATCTTCATGCCTCTAAAAATAGAAGCTTCACCCTGTTTCTCCATCAACCATCCTAAGTGTGCATAAGTGCACATTAGCCAAAATTTCAGAAGCCCAAATCAATGACAATACCATCACTCACCTGTAGTCTACTAACAAGCTGTGGCGTCTGCCAAAAATACAAGCCAGACAACTCCAAACCCAGCAGCCTTCCCAGAGCACCCAAGTCACAGAGCCAGGACATGCATTGAGAATTGAATTAATAGGGGTGTTCCATACCAGTTAAAATAAAAGAACATTGTAAAAATCCTCACATTTTCTCACAAAGAGGAAATCTAAACCCAGCGCTGTAGCGTTGCCACATAAGGGAAGCAATATTTATTCTGTCTTCCTTAATAAATGTAAATAAATCTTATTGTTAATTATTGTTATTGTTCTCCCCTTGCTTGTACTTACTCCTTCATATTCGTTGTATGGTCTTGTTCTTCAGTGATGCAAGAGCCCCGCGACCATTAAGTGTGGTCAAGTGACCAAAGACGGATGGAAGGATTAATGTCTACCTGTCTATATATGGAGCCGTCATCCTGGTACTTGGAAGAGTGTTTTTTTCCGCCTCTCATTCATCAGTGTTCTCTGTTTTGTTTTAGTACAGATTACATTTAGTTTTGCTGGTGTTGCCTCGTTGTAGAATATCGGAACACTGAACTTTGTGAAATACTTTCGTGATGCATCAGACGAATGCTGCAGGGATTCAAGCTCCTGGAAAAACGTACTGACAGTCACGCAGAACATTACTGGCTGTCTGAAAACATGTAAATGCTTCTGAACAATTTTGAACAATGATGACAATTAAGGCAATTATAACAAATAGCAGTCATATTTACTGAAACAAAAAAAATAAGAAAATCAATTATAAAAAATACAAATAGGGTATATTATCATCTTGATAAACAAATAGCATATTATACTGTTGTCCTTGTGTACTGCTGTACTTCTGAGTGAAATTGCATTTTCATTCTGCCCTTTTTTTTTCATTGATCGCATGCGAAAATCACACCGAAATTTCATGCTGGTGTGAACAGGCCTTAATGCTGAAAAATAGTGTAGTATAAAAAATAGTGTTATATTAATTTATTCTATGCACCTTCCTTCCTTCTTTCTTGTACATAAATATAATAAATCGATACATAAACCCAAAGAACTCTGAAAGCCAGATCTCTTAAAGTTCATTACACTTTCTTTTAATGTTTACATTATGTCATAGACAAAAAATCATATGCCTTGTCTTTCAGTGAAACCGCATTGCTAACAAAGTCCTATTGATGATACATCTCTTTCCAGCTAATTACTGAGATTTGTTTTCCTTTCAGTCAGAAATCGGATTTGGCAAATTAGAGACGTATGTCAAACTGGACAAAGTGGGAGAGGTGAGATACTGACCATCTCAAATCCTCTGCACACTAGACAATGTTATCACAGTTTGTGAAACAGTTTCAAATGAAATGAATTAAATGCGTGTGTTTGACCTTTGAATAGTAGTGTTTAAAATGTTGTAAATGGAGTGGGTTATTCTTAGTTGCCTTGTTTCTTTTGGTCATATTGTTAGGAGAATGTGTTAAGACCAGTGTTGGGGAAAGTTACTTTTAAAAGTAACGCATTACAATATTACTCCCTAAAAAAAGTAACTAATTGTGTAATTTTTATGGAAAGTAATGCATTGTTATTTTTGAGTTACTTTTTAAATCTGGGCATGGCTTGCTTGTTTATTTTTAATATAAAGAAGTTCTATTTTTGGCAAATGTATAAGGCCTTTCAAACCAAAAGTGAAAAGCTCAAACAAACCTTTCAGCTGTGCTGCCGTTCTAGATTGCATGAAGAATAGGATACAAGGGAAGAAATGTCGCATTCTTCTCAATCACACACACACACAAAAATATAAACAACTAAAAAAATCTAAAGTCATTTTTGCGTATTGGTATGGTTGAATTGGATCATTGAAGGTCAGCAGGAAAGACATTGGTTAATAAAATGGGATTAAATGCATAAATCGTTTTGTGTTAACATTTAATTATCGCCGGTTTGCGTAATAATATGTTTGCTTTTTACAGTTTTTATTAATTTTGAGGAATACTGAATCTGTTTTTGTGCAAATGAGATGAGTAAATGCATGTTGACATTCACACAGCTCCTGATTTCTCTCATCATGGCGGTCAATAAATGAGGAAACAGTAACTCAGATATTTTCTTGTACATAAAAAAGTAATCTGGTTACGTAACTGGCATTACTTGTAATGTGTTACCCCAGCACTGGTTAAGACAGTCTTAGTTCTTTTCTGATAATTTGACAGCTTGTCTTTTTATATAAATGCAAAGGCCATTACACATCATTAATGCCATTGAACAGCATATTGTATGTGTTTGTCTGTGTGCAGGGCACATATGCAACAGTGTTTAAGGGTCGTAGTAAACTAACGGATAATCTAGTGGCTCTGAAAGAAATCAGGCTGGAGTATGAAGAAGGCGCACCTTGCACCGCCATACGAGAAGGTACAGTGCTTTTAGGATGCATTAAATAGATTGAAAATAACAAAAAATGTGTTTACAGACGTCTTTAGAAATTTGGATCAGTTTCTAATGAATGCCGTATCATTCATCAAAGAATCCTGCATACAGTTTTCATCTTGTGCTTTCTGAAGTACTTGCCATAGGTATTTGGCTTGTAGGTCACTTCTCACAGACTTTAATAAGATCTGTTTCCACAACAGATCAACAACTCCAACTTAGTTCATCCACCCATAATGCTCATTTCAAATAATTTACCGTCTAATCTTGATTTGGGATATTTACCAGCAGAATCTGAGAGTTTTGCCTTCAGTCTCATAGATAAAGCTGGTGTTTAGAGTGTACCGTTCAATGCAGCTTCTAGCTGAGACTGATTTGTTTATGGGAACATTTTTTATTTGTGTTTGGCCATTATTAAAACCAAAATTTAACTAGATAGCATTTAGTGACTTGGTAGATATACAAGTGTACTCAAGGGTCTAGTATTCTTAATGCATGTATTTTGCTCTTGGGATTATTTAACACAATTTTCCTAGTAGACTACAGTAACAGTGCCAGGCTGTAAGTGTAGAGAACGATCACTTCTTGTGATGTTTTAATTGATGCTGATTTGATGTGATGCTATTTCTCTCTCTGTCAGTGTCTCTTCTGAAGAACTTGAAACATGCCAACATTGTCACCCTCCACGACATCATTCACACAGAGAAGTGCCTTACACTAGTCTTCGAGTACTTGGTGGGTGACGTGCATATATTTTATTCATCTAATTTTGTCCACCTAATTCTAATTAATTTGTGCTCTGTCTTTTCCAGGAGAGGGACCTCAAACAGTATTTGGATGACTGTGGGAGCATAATGAGCGTTTATAATGTAAAGGTTAGGGGCGAAGACATACTGTATATCTGCCTGCTATGACTGTTTAAACAATTTTAAGATTTTAAGTTTAGTTTAAAATTAGTATGTTTATTATCCTTAACAAATAATACTAAAAAAGTCATGCATGAGGGAAAGTCATTGAGGAGAAAAAACAATTTTGTAGCAGAATTTAGCTACAGAAACAAAGGCAGCGATTTAATAAAATAAATAGATAATAAAATTAATTTACACTAATTAATTAAACATATCAAATTAAAACAGGCAACAAAATGGAAGCAAAACAGTGCCTTTTCGCAGTAGCTTTCAAAGTGAAATGATTCATGACTGCATTCATCACTGTCCAATACCAACGAGGTTTGTCATCATTCACGTCAAACCTTGCACAACACAGCTTCTCCTGAACAGACTAATGCAGAGGGGAAGGCTTTCTCTGCATAATTACAATTTTAGTTTCTTTATCAGGCAAATCCATTATATGGCTTCAGAAGATGGAATATAGTTGAGGAATATAGTGCACAAACAATATAGTGCAAAATATGGTGTACCTTTTAATACTCTAGGTATAACAAGCAGGAGGATACCGAGCGAAACTAGCAAAGAAACAAGAAAACCGGGATAAAGATATAGTCACCTTTATTGATATAGTGCTTTTAACAATACAGATTGTGTCAAAGCAACTGTACAGCATTAATTAGGAAAATAGTGTGTCAATAATGCAAAATGACAATAGTAAACACTCATTTTTCAGTTAAAGACAGTTCATCATTGAATTCAGTGATGTCAACATCCAGCACAGTTCAGTTTAAATAGTATATGTGCAATCAAGTCAACGATATCGCTGGAAATGAAGTGTCCCCAACTAAGCAAGCCAGAGGTGACAGTGGCAAGGAACCAAAATTCCATTGGTGACAGAATGGAGAAAAACCTTGGGAGAAACCAGGCTCAGTAGGGGGACCAGTTCTCCTCTGACCAGACAAACCAGCAGTTCAATTCCAGGCTGCAGCAAAGTCAGATTGTGCAGAGGACTCATCTGGTTCCTGTGGTCTTGTCCCGGTGGTCGTCTGAGGCAAGGTCTTTACAGGGGATCTGTATCTGGGGCTCATCTAGTTGTCCTGGTCTCCACTGCCTTTCAGGGCTGTAGAGGTCCTCTCTAGGTGCTGGTTGAATAGGTACTGGATCCGGGTGACTGCAGTGACAGTCTGATCTGGATACAGACGGATCTGGTGGCAACGGTGACCTCGGAATAAGAGAGAAACAGACTAATATTAGCGTAGTGCATTTTTAGAGATGTAAGAAAGTAACATCGCGTGTTTGAGAAAAGTTGTTTCGGCGGGCCGGTTGTCCTAATTAATGCAGCCTAACAATCCTTTAACAGATTTGAATATTAGAAATGTGGTAGTGTGTTAGGGTTATGCCAGGTTAAAGAGATGGGTCTTTAATCTAGATTTAATCTGCCAGAGTGTGTCTGCCTCCCAAACAATGTAAGGTAGGTTATTCCAGAGTTTGGGCGCAAAATAGGAGAAGGATCTTCCGCCCGCAGTTGATTGTGATATTCTAGGTATTATCAAATGGTGAGAGTTTTGAGATTGCAGCGGACGTGAAGGACTATAATGTAAAAAGAGCTTGATCAAATACTGAGGTGCTAAACCATTCAAGGCTTTATAAGTAACTAGCAAGATTTTAAAATGTATACTATGCTCATTAGGGAGCCAGTGCAGTGTTGACAGAACCGGGCTAATATGGTCATACTTCCTTGTTCTTGTAAGAACTCTAGCTGCTGCAAAAGAAACGAGAAAACAGGGAAAAAATATATCAAGGAGAGAACAAGCCGCTGCCATGCAGATAAAGGATCAACAAAAGCAAAGCCATATACACACATTAGCCTCTGTGTAGTTAAGTTAATTGTTAAATGCACATTATTAAAATATTTTGGAAGCATGGTTTACAACAGCGGTAAGCACCTGATTTTGGAATGATTTTTTGTACTCTTTGTTGCCACCTTATAGATTTTCCTGTTTCAGCTATTGCGAGGTCTAGCTTATTGCCATCGGCAGAAAGTTTTGCATAGAGATCTAAAACCTCAGAACCTTCTCATCAGTGACAGGGGAGAGCTCAAACTTGCTGACTTCGGTAGGCCCAATCGCTCACATACCCAAAGACTTATCTCTTAATTAACAGAGAACACATTCACAAAGAGTTTAATGGTTTGTTTGTGTCTACTGTAGGTCTTGCACGTGCAAAGTCAGTGCCCACAAAGACATTCTCGAATGAAGTGGTCACTCTCTGGTACAGACCTCCTGATGTGCTGCTGGGGTCAACAGATTACTCCACCTCTCTTGACATCTGGTGAGATGCACATACACACTTACACGTTCAGGCCATCTCATAAACACTAGTCAAATGATGAACGTTTGTAGGAAACTTCATACCTTATTTTCAAGTTTGGATAAACTACCGTAATGTATTATTTACATGGTAGTTAATTAGCTCGAGGGAAATCTGAATAAATAACTTATTATCAATTATAAATAATTAGATCAGCTGCCAGAAATAATTACAAAACAGTAAAAATACACATAATGTCCCAGGGATATGCACGTTTATTCGTAGAAAGACTATGTCTATGAATTTAATGGCGAGTAATGGTTTGCTTGTTGGGTGAGGAGTGTTATGGATTATTTGTTAAATATAACAAATTATAATGTGTCTGATTGGTCCAGCCGTTACAATATATATGCTCTTGCCATGAAAATATGGATTTTTTTTTTTTTTAAAAAAAGCCAGTGAGCTAATATCAGCATGCAGTGTATATTACTGTATTATATATATACTGATCACAATGATTATATTCAAAGGTCACACAAATACAGTTTGAGTGACGAATGGAGCTCAGTTCAGGCAGTCACGAAAAAACGTTTGACAGCCCATCAGCAGCTGATGCGTCAGCGAGTGGATTTGTGATTTCCACTCATTAAATAATAATAAGTTCATCCATACTCACACTTCCATTAGTCTGTCGCAAAGACATGCACAGAAACGTGCTAAAAGAGCTCGAGTTCCGTCATGCATTAAATCAGCTTTCAGTTTCATTGAACAGAAAATGCGTTAAATCAGCCTTGGGTTCTAGCTGTCGCACAGAACACGTTGTCAGCTTTTGTTTTCCGTTGCACAGAAACGCGCTAGTCTGTCTCACAGACAAACGTTAATTCAGCCTTCAGTTATGTTGCACAAACACATGTTAGTCAGCTTTCAGTTCTGACGGACAGATGCATTAAGACAGCTTTCAGTCACTAGTCTGTCACGCAGACACGTGTTAAGTCAGCTTTCAGTCTGTCCACAGTTCGGTGGCAGACGCTGCTCTCCCTGATTGATCTTAGAATTGAACATACTACGTCACTGTGTTGGTTTGTGGACAGCTCAGAATCTGAACCCTTCAGAGCAAAGCCTGCCGCCAAAATAATGTTCAGGACCTCTACAGTAATCTTAATCAAACAAAGTGTCCTCACTGAAATACATTAAACCAGTTGTTCTCAGACTTTTCAGACAAAGCACCTTGTCCAAGTCACTGCCATACAAAAGCCATAGAAAGTCCTCATGGATACGTAACCACTATAATTTATTAGGATTTGATCACACCTACTCTAAGAGACAGCTATAACAGGCACTGTTTTTATGTTTTTAAACTTGGTTTATAAAATGTGCAGTTATTTTGGCATCAAACCAAATAATTGCCCATGCCAATTTTCACTCTCTCTAAAACAAACAAACAAAAAAAACATGACAATTTCAAGGACTTACTTTCTCGCAGAAATACTTCATACCACATATCCACACTATCCTTACAGCATGTTGTGTGTTTTCATACTCGAGATGGCAAGCGCTGTGATAGAGCCGTATATGTTTGAGCCCAAGAAAGAAGCAATTGAAACAATGCAATGTGTTAAGGGCCATGTTGAGGAGATTCTCCTGATTCAAATCCAGGCATTTCAGAATGGTAGAAAAGAATCTTCATCTTTAAACTGTGTGTTAATTTGATTCGGAAACTTGCAGTATGTTGTTATTGTAGAGTAGTCTCTTATGTGTAAATATATAGGACTTTGATTCTCCTTTTATGACCCCTTTATAAAAACAAAGAAAAACCTGTTATCGATGCTGTAAGTAAGGAAATTAGGCATCTTCCTTAACGAAGGTTTGCAAAAATGAGTACACTCTTAATTCAATTCAACAAACATTTTCCTCCATAACTTTAGGTATACTATTCTGACCCTTCACAAGTTCACAACCAATTAACACATCTATCCTGATTAACTCCTTAAATAGCCTGATCTTTAATGGGAGTGTTGCTCAAGTCAAGACAGGTGCTCAAGTGTGTTAGGGTCGGGTGAAATATTTGTCCACAAAAGCTTTTACACTTTGGGAGAATGTGGCCCAACAATGCAGGGAATGAGGAGAAGGTAGCACCTTCTATTTCAACATTTTGTATTAAATGTGTGAATTTATGACATCCTTGACTAAAGCACAATTCCCTCACACCTTCAGCATTCACACTGAACTTCACTGTGGCAGCCAAGCACTTCTCGCTGTACTTCTCCTCAAGCAACCCCATAGCATTTTACATGCTGTTATATCCAAAAAGATTTACTTGGTCTAATGAGACTAGAGTATCATTATGAGCCTTGGAAAAGGCTACAGTAACTGCAGTTTTGTTCTTTGGCCACATAAGTACGTCTTGTGTGGACAGCAACCATGCATTTCACTACTGCAGGTTACGTCTTACTGTAAGATGAAATTCCCACACCTTTCATAGCTTTTCCAGCTCTGAGACTCATCACAAAACAATGTAGTCTTGGTTATTTCAGGAACCTCGTAACAAGGCCATTTTTGTATTACTTTTGCCACGATTTTCACACTCAAAACAATCATTTGGTATTCTTATGTTGCCCTACATTGTACAAAGAAATAAGTCTCCCAACAGTTCCCTCTCACGTGATTCCATTGTTAGAATTAATCTGAGAATTACTTAATAGTGTTCACTTTTAATCGTCAGGCAGTTACTCCTATTTAAATAGTTTGGTTCAACATACTCGGCTGTTAATCTAAACTTGGACTTTAAATTCAGCTTTACTGTTGGGATGGTATTGTGCAGGTGATGAGCAGTGCCTGGTTTCCTCCAGACAGTATATGACACTTAGAACTGAGGTTCATCAGACCAGATAATCTTGTTTCTCACAGTCTGAGAGTCAGGGGGATATCCTGGCTGTGTTGAATGGCTGGCGGTCTTCCTTGATGGTGACAATCTCTGGGAACCCACCCGGGTGTTGAAATGAAGTGAGAAGTTGCAGATGACAGCCTTGCTTTGCTGGTTTCTGGTTAGGTGCTGATGCACGCACAGTGCTTCCAGTGACTTTGAAGAACTGTTGGAGACAAGCGCTGGCAGAGTCATCTTCAGCTACGTTTAATGAAAGCCAGATAGAACAGGGCACTTGAAGGTCCCAACTTTTTTTTTTGGGCAAGAGTGCTTATTGAGCTGACAGCAGTTTTGTAGTCGCCCCTAATCTTTCCTCAAACATCCTGTCTCTGAGCTCTGCACGGCAGTTCCTATGACCTCATGGCGGGTTTTTTCGCCCTGAGTTTGCCACAGCGGTGCTATGTTTTTCTATATAGTATACCTACTATTTGAATAGTGAAGTAGGTTATGTACCCAGCCAGTGCCAGTAACTCCAAGTACTCCGGCAAAGTGGGACACCACAGACCCCACACATACAAACTACTGTCTCGGGACTGTGTCTATGGGTTCCCCTCCGTGTTTCCATGTAGAGTCTCCTCTCCTACAGAGCAAGGTGAGCTCTGCAACGCTCTCCAAACCAGGAACAGGATTGGGCATCCCTGCTTTAGACAAACGTTCTCAGTCCATTCTGTTGGTTAGGCCGGATTTACTATATGAGCATTTGGGCATTTGCCCTTCTCCTGGATAGTTACCTTCCTCGAGAGTCAGACTTCAGTTTCAACCCTGCCTCATCACACCTGCCTGTAAATGTCAAGTAACCCTGAACACCTTGATTGGCTGGTTCAGGAGTGTTTGATTGAAGGTGCAGGGTTGGAGACCCCCGAGAAAACCCCAAATGTTGCATGTAAATTAAGCCTACTAGGAAAGAACTTTGTTCAGGTGTGCCAGACTGAATGTAACTCTGATGAATATTTAAGCTCTTCAGCTCATTCCTTGCCACAAAGAGTTTTGCTGGCATTGGTTAATCTGGAGAACATGTCTGCTCTTCTGAAACTCAAAGACCCTGCCCACTCCTTTTTCGGCCTGGATTGTGCCTTTTATACATTTCTTAAAAAGACACTTCATTCTGCTTTGTTTTTATTGATATAGGGGTGTAGGTTGTATATTCTACGAAATGATCACAGGACGTCCCCTGTTCCCTGGCTCGACAGTGAAGGATGAACTTCATCTTATATTTCGTATACTGGGTAAGAGCTCTGACGTTATGCACTTAATACGCTTTTAGTTTTTAGCTCATTTGTCCCAATGGTTTAGATGGAAAGAGTTTGCTTTCTAACTGTTACTGATTCACAGCAAAACTGTTTGATTATGTTTTTGATTTGTTCCTGTTTTATTTATGTTTTTTACAGTCTATTACTACATACATCCACAATAAGTTTATTTTTATTTTTATTTAACCTGATTGTTCATTGTTGGCTTTTCATGTTACAAACAGTTTTTCCATGTTTGCATATTATAAGCCAATTTGGACTTTTCAAAAAGTGGACCTACTTTAGATGTCTTTAACAAATATAATTGATAAAACCCCCTATTCAAAACACTCTGCCAAATGGGTAAGCAACATAGAAACCAGAATGCAGTTATTTTTCAGTATTTAGTACAGGGGTATCCAGACCTGTCTCTGGAGGGACACTGTTCTACAGAATTTAGCTCCAACCCTTATTAAATGATGCACCTGAACCAGCTAATCAAGCTCTTCAGACTCGCTAGAGACATCCAGGAAAGTGTGTTGAAATCGGTTGACGCTACACTATGAAAGACATTGGCTCTCCAGGAGCAGGACACCCCTGATTTATTACAAATGTATAATACCAAACTCAAAAGAAAACACATATCAGGTCATTTGTTTTTCAATCTGTAGTGTTTGGTCTGACTCAGACTCTATTATAATATTGTGTCTGTAATAAGTGTATTGTGTTTATTGTTACATGTTTATTTGAATATTTGTATGTTTTTGAACTTGTTTGCTTTTTAATGAATTACAGTAAAATATGCTCTACATGATGTCTTAGTAATGATACTGATGTCATAATTGAGTTGAAACATTTTAATTTTCTGCAAGTGTAATAAGCTACAAGATCCCATTACAGTAGAATAGGTTTTGCAAAGCCACAACTTTTTTATTTAGATCTCTAGCTGGCTCTAATGTCTTGGAGTGTAGTTGAGAGTCTATTTTGATTATAATCTTGCATGTCATCTCCAGGTACTCCCACTGAGGAGTCTTGGCCAGGAATCAACACCAATGACAACTTCCTTTCACACAACTTCCCCCATTATGATGGGGAACCTCTGATCACTCATGCACCCAGGTGTGTGTATCTGTTGTTTTCTGTTCGTGTTTCTTTTAGTGTGATAATCCTTTCTGTTTGGCAACTGTTGTGATTATTGTATATTTATGTGGATGTGTAAATGAGCTTTATTGTTAAGTCCTAGATAACATGTGACTTTAGTAAGGATAAATTCCTAGCACCCTCAGCTGTACAAGGTGATACTGAGGAACAGTTAAGATCCATGTGCAGATTAGATTATTCATTGTAATCTTTCCCCCCCCCCACCAAAGAGACCCCCCAAAACTCCCCCCCCCCCCACCCCCGCCCCCCCCCCCCCCCCCCCCCCCAAAAAGAAAAAAGAAAAAACGGTCCTTGTACTTTTGAACCGTTTCCTATCATATCTGAAATGGAATAATGAGAAATGGAAATATGTTTTCGTTTAGTTTAACAAACGGACAATGAGATTTCTGCTCTAATTTATTCAGGTTTGTGACACAAACACCTATGGATCGCATTAAAAGACGAGTGGGAAATGTTATGGGCATGTCATCAGGGTAATGTTTATTGTTGACTTTTACGTTCAATCCTTATTTCCCATACAGTAGGCTAATAGAGTAAAACTTTTTGCTTTTATTTAAAGAGATGGAGCTTTCATCGTTGCATTTATCAATGGGACATGAAACACAGGGACATGACCTACTACAAAAAGTGATTTCTCAAGTTTTGTACATCAAAGGCAAAGCTTTGCAGAAGCATATTTGTTTTAAATGTCACACGTGGTTAACAGCAAGTGGTGGTTTGCGTCGCGACAATCTCTTATTAAAGTGGGTATTGGCAGTGTCGTAACGACTCCTGTACTATCTGACAGAATTAAGGCTGGACCAACAAGATAAAAAGGGTGTTTCAGTGTGCGACATGTGCAAATGAAATATCAAAGCCATAAACCGATTTGTAAACCACAAATGAGAAATCGAGCCGAAATCTCATTTTCCATTTGATAAACTAAACCAAAAATGAAAACACACGCCATCTTTCCATTTCTCATTATTCCATTTCCGAAAGGATATAAATGGGTAAAAAGTACACGGACCTTTTACACACAGAAAAAGTTTGACTAGAGAGACAAGTGAATAGCAAAGGGAAAAAGGAAAATGAGAAAAGGAATGATGCCAAATTACTCTATTTTACTATTAGTAGTTTTTATTTATTTTTTGCTGTAATGAAAATACAATGCAAGTGATTCAATCATAAACGTTAAATCAGTTGAGAATTCAGGTGATATTACTACTAAAATTTGTTAACATTGAGACTGGAAAGCTACAGCTATAATATGTTTTGTGCGATTTTGTTCTACAGGATCACCAATGATGGTCATGGTCTACTATGCCAGTTATTACAGGTAAAGTATGCATTTGATTTTGCCCTTGCAAAGAAATGCCTGAGACGTCAAAAAGTTTTTGATTGATATCTACTTTAATGATTTACATTTTAGTGTGTTTATTATTATGAAAGATGCTCGAGTACTTAATAAATTGAGCCATCTGTCCATATTAAATTCTTACAGTCAGTCAAGACTAATAAAGGAAATTCAGGATTATTATCTGTGCTGTCATTAATACAAAGTTCATCTGAGTATGTTCAGTTTAATGTTCTGTTTTGGTTTAGATTTGTGTTCCCAGTTCCTGTGTTTATTTCCCGTCTTCCTTAGTTGACCTAGTTTATAGTAGTTTGTTACCATAGTAATCTATTGTGTCCACCTGCCCCTTGTTAACTCACTCATTTAGTCTCTGTTTATATACTCCGTTTAGTTTGTTGTCAGTTCTTACGTCAATTTCAATTGGTTGTTCTGTTCTTGTGTCTTTATCTCTCTCCTGAGTAGGATTGATTTGAATAAATGTGAGTTATTGTTAAACTGCTGTTTCACTGCTGCAACTAGATCCTGCTCAAACTCATCCTTGTCAGACCCTAAATATGGATCTAGCAGCAGTTTTTCTTGGACTAGAAATAGGGCTTTAACGGTCGCCGTGACAACTGCGTCACCGCGGCGGTCGCTTGCCACAGCGGTTGTCTACTGCCACCGGTGGTAGTGCACGTGACGTCACACACTCTATAACAAGCATAATACAGCGTTTTGTATATAAGTGTAATAACACTGCCGCGTCGCAACAGGTTGAGTCTGTCTAGTGTGTACACAGGAAATTTGAACTCTGTGTCAGTACCTCATAAATAGAATGAGCAGTTTACTGTCGGGGATTTTTCATGTCGTGCCGCATCCAGTGTAGCGTCACTGATTATAATGAGTTTTATAGTATTTTGTTGTGCCGCGTCCTGTAGACAGGGTGTATTTAACTTTCTTATTTAGGCTACTTTCTTGTTTAACTGTATTATTTCTTTGATATTTATTTTAGTGTTGTTTTGCAGGCTGCGTATTCACTGACTGAAGTGCTAAAATAAACACGAGCTGACGAGTTAAATCGGGTGTGTTAGATGAGTGAGACAGTGCTGGGCTGCTCCAGGACAGTTTTGAAACCATTTCAGAGACATGTTCTTAAATGTGACTCGTATAAAAATATATTACATGCATGCACAGTTTTAAGGCAACTTTAATCGCTTTTGGTAACTTCATGACTTAACTGACCACGGCATTGCATGCACGTAGTTTATTTCGCGCTTTGGTATGAAAGGATACAGGCTACAGCGCTGGCGCCTTTGTGCGTGCAATTGAAGAGCACGCGCTTTGAGCACAGGACCGTTTCCGTCTGAAACTCGTTCTGCGACTGAATAAATGCACTTCTTGTCAAGAGAAAAAGTGACAGAAGCAGCAGTTGTGAGTGGGGTGGCCAACCCAATATATATCATATTAATATTATATTATATATCTATCAACCCACGCCACCGGCGTTGTTGGTCCTTTACCACCGCGGTGGTAAAAATCTGCCACCATCACAGCCGTAACTAAAAACTATCCTGTGTTCCATTATTCAAGATGGCCGGGAAATTGAGGAGTATTTGGAATATTGCCGCCAGACCTTGTGGGATGACTTTTACTCTGTTGGACTGTTTTTGGAGAGAGCTGGATGGGAACATTGGCAAACGGATGCCATCAGAAGATTCCAGCAGGTCCCTGGCTAAGTATCTGAACATTGTGCTTTGGCTGTGTGGTTCACAATTTACCGTCGGTGAGGTGGAGGACAACATCACACCACAGCTATAGCCCACTCCCACCATCTTGACATCCTCTACCCAGATTCAGAGCCATTACCTACCACAGACCCAGAACCAGAGCCCACCACAGACACTGAGCCAGAGCCTATGCCTGCCATGGACCCTGTGGTAGAGCTATTTTCTGCCCCGGAGCCCGAGGCTTCTGCAAAGTCTGAACTGTGTGAGCAGGTCCCCATGACCATCCCAGAATAAATTTTGGTGGAATTGGACTGCCTGGAGTGGCTGATTGACTTGAATGACACAGAGCCAGTTCCTGTCCTTGTTTCTACCCTTGATCAACCTCCTTCCTTGCTGATCCACTCCAGCTGTTTCTATACTCCATTTAAATACTCTATTTAGATACTCTTTTTAGGTTCCACCCAGCCCTGAATCTCCTGCTCCACTGGTTTCACACAGCCCTGAATCCCCTGTCAGCCAGTTCCAAGTCTCCTTCAGCAACATTGTTCTCGTCCAGCCTCCTTCTCTCTCCTACTATTTAAATTAAAGGCAGTTTTTCAGCCCTGTCTCCACTGGCTCCCCTCAGCCAGTTTGCCAGCTCCGCCTAGGTGTGTCAATCCCCTGGCTTCACCTCGAGCCTCTGAGCCCTAGACTCCCCTAGACGCCCTGTCGACCCATTGGATCCCTTTGTATCCACCATGGCCCATCATCCCTCAAGCTACACCAGGCTCCCTTGTTTCTCCACCCCTTTGGCTCCCCCCGGCTCTGCCACAGTCTGCCGAGTGCCAGCACCACATGATTACAATGGTCTGTCTCATTCTGGGAGTATTTGAGGATATCATTAATGTAAACTTGATGAAATGTTGTAGGTACTCCCAGAACACCTCATTAATGAAACTCTGGAATACAGAGAGAGCATTGGCCAGGCCATATGACATGACCCGATATTTGTAGTAGCTAGTGGGTGTGTGAGAATTGTTTCTGGAACATAGGAGTAGAAAACTTGGTAGGTGGAGGCCACAGTGGTGGAGGTGGATCGGGAGCGTGGTGGCACAGAAGTTCGATGAGAGGTGGAGCTTGCAGCAGAGATGAAGCTATGCTGCCGTGTTCTGGATCATCTGCTGAGTCTTAGTTGTACTGGTTGGAAGGCCTACCAGTAAAGCATTGCAGTAGTCCAATCTTGAAACTACAAGAGATTGGACAAGTAGCTGTGCTGCGTATTCTGACAGGAAGAGTCTGATTTTCCAAATGTTGTACGAGCGTGTACCTACACTGCCTGTGATGTAGGACTGAAGCCACCAAAGTACTGTACCTGTGATCCCCAGAAAGAGTGGACAGGAGGATATGTCAAAGGCTGCAGGTCATGCAGAATAAGAACATATGATTTGGAGTGTTCAGTCAGGTCTCTGATTTTCTGTCATGGAACTTTGGAGATCTCATTCTCTGAAAAAGGACAGAAAGAAGAGAAGTGTTGGAGAGAATTTTGACTGTCAGGATCTGATTCGTAATTGGATGAGTGAACCCCCCTGTGTGCTGGTTAGAGCACAATAATATATAAGGATGAGGAGACAGGTGATCAGGTTTAGATGATGTATTGATAGGAGGTAAGCCACATAGGTACAGGTATTTCACAGGTGGGTATTAATTACAGGCAGTAGAGGCATTAGTCTGGAACACAAGAAATACAATAAAGGTTAATCAATAACTAGGCATATACAACAATAAACATCCATTGGTACATAAAGGCAGCCAAAGCAAACTAAATCCTCATCGGTAACATTTTTCCATGAAATATACAATCCAAGAAAAGAAAATAAGGTATCACATTGTACACTATAAGCCATTAGCGATCATCTAACATGATAAACATCACTCCATATATGGATAGAATCGAGGCACATCAAAGTTATCGCTCGTTTGCCATAAACAGCTTGAAATATCTAAATCACATCACAGAGGTATCATTGAAAATCAAAACAATGATATACATCTCAATAAAGAAGAAATAATTTGTATATGGAACAGCCTCACAAAAACAACGTCTGTGAGAATGTGTAGACATGTGCGTTTGACGCTGTTATAAATAACTCCATACCGATCTCGATAAACACAATAATAAAGAAAACAGACTAACACCTCAAGGTAACTTCTGCAGCAAATATGACCGGAATGAATGACCTTTCAGTGATCGGCAGAATACAGAGTTCAGCAGGCATCAGCGGCTTAACTCACGAGACTGCTCAGCCAGAAGGTGACGTACAGTGTCAGAATAAAAGCCCTCTCTTAAAGGAGCCTTTACAACAAGAAGAGTTGAATGTGTGTGGGTGGAGGATGTAAAGAACTGGTTGCTGGTGGTGGCCAGCTTATCAGTGAATAAGCTGGCAAAGTCATCAGCAGTCGGAGAAGAAGTGGGAGGAGGTGGACAAAGAGAGGAGAAAGTTGTGAATAATTTCAGGGTGTCTAAGGCGTTGCTGATTTTGTTTATCTTCGCAGCAGAATCATTAGAGAAGAAAGAACAGGAGAGAATGGTATTTGCTCAAGTCCGCAGGGTTTTGTTGTCTTGCTTCATCTCCTCTTAGCAGCTCTGAGCTTAGTTTGAGAGCAGAGATGAGGGATGGGACACAGAGGCCACAGGGGAAAAGTTCTGCTATACTGCCAGACAGTGTCTAGGATAGTTGTAGTCCAGGGGTTTTTCAAACCTGTCCTGGAGGACCCTCAGGACTGCATATTTTGTATGTCTCACTTGTCAGGCACACCCAATTCAGGTCTTGCAGTCTCTACTAATGAGCTGGTGAGTTGAATCTGGTGTGTTAGTTGAGGGAGACATAAAAAAATGTGCAGGGCTGGAGGGCCTCCAGGACAGGTTTGAAAACTGTTGTAGTCTTTGTTGTATTTGTCTTCCACTGTTTTGACTATCTCTGGTGGTGAAACAGAATGCTGGTTACTGGTCTTCTGTCATTCATAGAACCAAGGTTACACCAGTAACCAGCGTTTTGTTGTGTTCAAAAACATTTTGATGTCATCCTCTTAAGGTTCTGTCAGAAAGTTTACCATTATTTTTAGTGTGAAAATATTACAGAACAGTAGGTTTAAACTGAAAAGGGTTTTCACAGTGATACAACAGATGTAGTTGGCAATGCAGCAAAGTGGTATAGAACTCAGCTTTATGCAAATGAGGGTCCAGGCAGTGATCTCTTACTTGATAACACTGGATACAGCATTGCACACTAAACAGAATGAAATCTATCAAATAATGTTACCAAGTGCGGTATCTTCTTAATTAAATCATTATTCATGGCAAAGCACATACCACAAAAAAAAAAAACTAAGTAGTGTTGTATTTAGCTTGTAGTTACCTACTGCTCAACACTGCTTAGATTGCTTAGATGTAGGTTTTTTTTTTTGGTTTGGTTGGTTTTTTTAGTGTGACTCACGGCAGTTATTTGTGCAATTGGCTCTCCAACATTTTATTTCAGAGACCTGGGAGAAAAAGTGCAGGACCTGGCTTACAGTAAGTATTTCATACTAGTAATTTTATACTCTTTTAATATATTACATTTACATTTAGTCATTTAGCAGACGCTTTTATCCAAAGCGACTTACAAATGAGGACAATACAAGAAATCAAAATCAACAAAAGAGCAACGATACACAAGTGCTATAACAAGTCTCAGTTTTAGTCCTCTCATTTAACGCAGTACACGTAGCAAGGTATATATATATTTATTATACACACACATATACACACACAAAAAGAAAAACAATTAGATAGAATAGAAAAAATAGAAAGCAAGTGTTTTTTTTTCAAAAAAAAGAGAAAGAAATATAGATAAAATAGATTAGAAAGTGCTAGAGTTAGAGGGTAAAATAAAGATGGAACAGATGTGTTTTTAGTCGTTTCTTGAAGATGGTTAAGGACTCAGCTGCTTGGATTTATTTGGGCAGGTCATTCCACCAGGAGGGAAAAGTTAATGAAAAAGTCAGTGTAAGTGATTTTGTGCCTCTTTGAGATGGCACAATAATACCCCGTTGTGTTTTTCGGCATGTGGTCTGCAGAAATTCAGCTTACACATCACAACGCCAAGGTTTAGCTGCTGTTTTTGAAGGAGTTATGGTTGATGTGTCTAACTGGATGGTGAAACTGTGATGAAACGATGGGTTTGATGATGGAACCACAAGCAGTTCTGTCTTAGCCAAGTTGAGTTGAAGGTTATGGTCTGTCATCCAACAAGAAATGTATGTTAGACAAGCTGAGAGTCGAGCAGCTATCGGCGATCCTCAGATGGAATTTTAGAGGTATAGTTGAGTTTCATCAGCAAGCCGTGATATGCAAAAGCCATTTTCTGTAATGACAAACCTAGTGATGCCATGCTAACTAGAAGAAGTGGTCGCAAGAACTGAGCCCCTGAGGCACCCCATAGCTATTGTTTGACTTGGAGCACCTCATCCTCTCCAAGATACCTTGAAGACCTAGCTAGATGGTAGCTCAACACTGGCGTGTGGTTCCTGAGAGCCATTTTCCAAGGGTTTGACAGGATACCTGGTGGTTCACGTATCATAAGCGCATAACAGATCCCTCAAAATAAGTATAGAAGATTTGGAGTCTTAGGCCAGTCTTGCCCACTCTTGCCAGTCTTAGGGCTTCAACAACTGAAAGCAAGGCCGTCTCGGTCGATTGTCCACTTCTGAAGCCAGACTGGTTGCAGTCCAGGAGGTTTTTCTGTGTGAGAAAGTCAGAGACTTGATTAAACACAACTTGTTGAAGTGTTTTTGCAATGAAAGGAAGAAGGGAAACCGCTCTGTAATTCTCTAAAAGAGATGGGTTAAGGGTGGGTTTCTTAAGTAGTGGGGTTATACAAGCCTGTCTAAATGCTGAGGGAAAAACACCAGTGTGAAGGGATGTGTTAATGATGTGAGTGAGTGCAGGTACAATTGCAGGAGAAATGGTTTGAAGGAGATGAGATGGAATAGGAACAAGCGGACAAGTAGTAGGATGATTGGAAGGATGAGTTTAGAGACTTCTGCCTCAGAGAGTGGAGAGAAGGATGAAAACGAGTGTGTTTGCTGGTAAGATGTTTTTGACAGTTTGTGGTGTGGCAAATTTGAGGTTTGTAATTTTATTAATGAAGATTGTGGCAAAGTCGTCAGCTGTTAGAGTTGATGAAGGAGGGGGAGGAGGAGGACAAAGGAGGGAGGAAAATGTTTAAAGAGCATGCGAGAGTTAGACGAATTATTAATTTTGTTATAGTAGTATGTCCTTTTAGCAGTAGAGACATTAGCAGAGAATGAAGAGAGGAGTGATCGATATACATTAAGGTCATAGGATTTTGTGATTTGCGCCTACTCCTTCTGGCGCTCTGAGCTTAGAACGATTCTCCGGAAACATCAGATACGCAAGGGCAGAGAGGTGGTACGAGCTGGCCTGGAGGACAAGGGGCAGACAGTGTCTAAACAAGACTTAAGAGTGGAGCAGAAAGTATCAGTACAGTAGCACTGTTATCATCAAGAGATGCTAACTGTTTAGGGGGAGGAAGCGAAGATGAAACCATAGCAGATAGCCGGGAGGGTGAGAGTGAGCGTAGGTTACTTCGAAAAGTGACATGTGTTGGGGTATGTGTTGTGTCAGGAACCATTTTGAGATTAAGAGTGAGGAGGAAGTGATCCGAGGTGGGCAGTGGAGTAACCAGCACATGATCAAGTGGAGCAGTGTCCTGTGTAAATAAGGTCCAGTTGGTTGCCTGATTTTGTGAGTAGCCGTAGTTAATACTCGCTTGAGATCAAAAGAGGCAAGCAGAGTGTGTAAGTCTGCAGCCTGAGGTTTATCTAGGTGGATGTTGAAGTCTCCAAGCATAACTAGGGGATTACCATCCTCAGAAAAGATTGAGAGAAGCACATTTAATTAATCCAAGAAGTTACCTTGTGGTCCTGGGGGTCGATAAACAACTACAAAAATGGATTTTAAAAGGGTGGGTAACAGTGACTGAATGTGATTCAAAAGCTGTTAATATCCAGAGAAGGTAAAGGAATAAATTTCCAATCATTACAGATAAGCAGACCAGTACCTCCACCTCTTCCAGTCAGACGGGGGGAGTGGGAAAAAGAAATTATTGGAGAGTGCTGCAGGTGTAGCATTGTCCTCTGGTTTGATCCACGTCTCTGTCAGGGCCATGAGGTTTAGTCTTGAATGACTTGTAATAGAAGTAATAAAATCTGCTTTGTTTACAGCAGACTGGCAATTCCAGAACCAATAGAAAAATAAATAGGTAGTAATAGAACATAGCTATTGCTCTGCTACAGTGTGTGATGCATGGTTGGCGAGTGGTAGTGATAGAGGGATCTGGAAACACAAGTCAAATTGTTATAAAAACTGAAAACAGAAGGGGAACAAATAGTAGGAAAGAGAACAATTCAGAAGCGATACTTATGTCCCTGCTCGGTGGAGTCGATGGTCTTTACACTCTTCGGTCTTCACACGAGGGCTGCCGCGGTATACTAAGCTTTTTATATTCGTCTAACAAAACTCAAATTGAATTCAGCTGGACACACTTTCCTGTTTATCACAACAAATGGCCAAGAAAAGCGCACGACACTGACAAGGTACGCGGTACAGTACGAGACCAAACGCGATTTCAGCACATCTCCACACAGTATATTATAGCTATATATATATATCTAATATACTATATTAGTCTTATATTATAGTCTTATAAGCTAATTGTTGTAAGATGTGATGCTGTGTACATAAATTTGCATGGACATTCTTGAACAGAACAATTTCTACAGATTTATAAAGTCATACATTCACAGCTGAAATGTCATGTCTGTATTAATTAAATGTTAAATTCTGTCACTCCAGCTACCTCCATCTTTTCTGTCAAGGAGATTCGACTTCAGATGGACCCAGGAAAACACTTTCCAGCTCAAAGAGAGTTGGGTGAGTTCAAATATTTACCTGGATTTTGAGTTCCTTGTACATAATGAAAAGATTTTGAGTTCCTTGTACATAATGAAAAGAAAAAGCAGCAAGACGGTAACCCTATTTTATCTCTCCTCCAAAAAATCAGATGAGAAAGTAATTGACACTACAGAAGTAAAACAAAAGAAAAAATATTGCATTACAGTATTACAAAATATGACATCAAATAATGTGTAAATCATTCCGTTTATTAAAATAGCGCACTAGCAGTGATTTATTGTTTACTGAGGATCTGTTGATTAATGTTTTGAAAAGAAGGTGATGATAAACAATATGCAGACAGCCAGCAGTAATAAATCAAATTACGCTTGCTACTGTAATATAGTCGTTTTTTTTTTAAACAAACAACATATAATAAACTTGGCAGGCATGTTGAATCCTGCTACTGTTGGGCCACCTTCCTGCAGCGTGTAGCTTCAACCTAGAAGTTTTTGAGCAAGCAAACTGTGACAACTGTGGGTACAGCTCAACTGGGATATTTTATGCCGGGTTCACACAGTTTTGTCAAAATAGCATGTGAAATATCTGGATTCGTCCACGACTTACAGTCCTGCAGTGTGAAATGTGTTTTGACTGGAAATGATATCAGCGATGACCTACAGCCAATGAGAGAGCACTACAGGGCAAGGCCAAGTACAGGGAGAGGAGTTACTCTGTCGCCGATCTGTCGTGTAGTGTGCACACAAATGCAACTACAGTCCATGTTACCCCAGACAGCTGTGCAGTGCGAGAAGAGCATTTGACTGTTTCATACAAGGTTTTCTTTCTTCACTAATAAACTTAGAAGTCTGTCACGGGCTCACCAGGCTCCCCCAGCACCACTGCACAATGCTCTCAATCTGTGAAACAGATTAGTATATAATTATTTAATTTTCTTAACGTATTTATCCAGCAATTTAAAGGAACCCTCCACTTTTTTTGAAAATAGGCTCATTTTCCAACTCCCCTAGAGTTAAACAGTTGAGTTTTACCTTTTTTGAATCCATTCAGCCGATCTCCGGGTCTGGCGGTAGTACTTTTCGCTTAGCTTAGATCATTGAATCTGATTAGACCGTTAGCATCTCGCTCAAAAATGACCAAAGAGTTTCTATATTATTCCTATTTAAAACTTGACTCTTCTGTAGTTACATCAAGTACTAAGAACGACGGAAAATGAAAAGTTGTGATTTTCTAGGCCGATATGGATAGGAACTATACTCTCATTCCGGCGTATTAATCAAGGAACTTTGCTGCTGTACCGTGGGTGCAGCAGGTGCAATGATATTACGCAGCGCCTGAAAATAGGCTTATTGGACGTTACCTAGCTGGGACTATTTTCAGGCGCTGCGTAATATCATTGAAAATAAAGCAAGGCAAATGGTTAGATGTTGTCATGCAGATGAAAGCAGGCCCATAACACGGGGAATACCACCAGCTGAACCGATCTGTCGGTGAATGAGTAATCCGAGAGCAGCTCGGCAGATATAAATCCACACAAGGCAGGAAGCAAACCCAGGAACAAGAGAAACTCTGGTGAAAACAACGACAGGGCATGAGCACACAACGATCTGACAACAAGCACAGCAGATAAAGGTAGTGGTAATGCACTAAGTTACAGGTGCAGCCGCTCTGCAGCAACTATGGTCTTAAGTTCCGTCGTTACAAAAAGAGTTCAATGGAACTAACGACCATAGCTAGCTAACGATGCTTTTGAGAAACGCACCCCTGATTAGCTGGCCCGCACCGTGTTTGCTGGACAACGCTGACAAGCAATCAGACCGGAGACCACAACACACAGACCCATAAACCGTGACAATCTTGGTTTTGATCAATAGCATGTTCATATAAATATTATAGCCGAGTTCAACAAGAGCATGATTTATGTTGAATTAGGGCTTTAACTCATTACACATAATACAAATGTTTATTTTCAGAGTTCATTTATTACACTCTAGTCAGTTAAATCTATTGAATAATTTTATATTATTAAGTTTGTTATTTTGTTAATTATATCAGCAGTAATTTACTGGTACTTACGTAGCAGTAATTTAATATGTGTTAATATTCCAGCGGTGGTCCATCGAATGGGATCTGCGCCACCTGAGCATTTTCTCCCTGAAGGAGTAAATCGTCTTCTGCATCCTGCACCCCTCTCTTCATAGATTTGCTCATATGGTAACCACTTTCCTTGCTTTCCTTTGTTATCTAACATATTTGGTCCTCTTTGTTTACATGGTTTTCTGCAAGTATCTTTTCTTGTCTTATTTATTTGCATTTTTTCCTCTGTATGTAAATATCTGTTTGAAATACAATGAAGTAGAGAAAATATGCATATGATAGGCATCAAGCACCAAAGATTTATTAGTTATCTTTTCTTAGGGTGAGAAGTTGCCAGTAATGGTACGGTCTCTTAATGTCATCAAATATAGTAATTGTCACTCAATGTGTTCAGTGTTTTGCCTGGTTTCCCACTTTACAATGGCGCCAAGCCAAAATCAATGTACTTTCTGTATCAGCCATACTGGAATGTTCACCATCTTGGATTTTAGCTAAATGTTTAGCCAAATTTTAGTTGCTTTTTCTTCTCCAAAATATGTGTCCAATGTATTATAACAATAAAATGGCCATGTCTGTACAAAACCAAACAGATTTTTATAATTCAGCAATTCAGCAATCACATGGCAGTATTTGATGGTGAAGATGCCAAATAGATAAAGAAGCTGCATCTTTCCAATACTTTCGAGTACTGATGTATAAGCTGATATGCATCTTTGGAAACATGCCATGAGGATACCTTCGCAGTTTCACGGCTCCTTCTACAGTCAGAACATCAGCAGCGTGCTTCTCAAATGAAAGTCTGCATCTTAGCAAGAATGCATTTCTGGGCCGCCATGTCAAGCACTACCAAAGGCCATCTCAATTTGAATTATCCTTTGTTTTGTGTCCTTCATTTAGCATGTTTTGAAGGCACTGAACTGGTCCAGTTTCATTATGTAATACAAGACAAAAAAAATGATTGAAGATGAAGGCATTATGCATTATGCTTTATAAATTAACTGCCCATGATGTAAACCAATGGGAGACAACCGATAGTTGACATTCACTGTAATGCATTCATAGAAAGTCAGTCAATATAAAGATGTTTAATGTATTTTTCCAAAATTAATTTTAATAGTGTTTTTGTGCTGTGGCTGCAGGGGTGGAAATCGCAAAGATGCAGACATGTGGACTTGCTAGACCATCTCATTTTAGCGTTCAGTGCTGAGAAGGAGCCTAGAAAGCTCACTGGGATGCAGCCTTCTGTTTGAAAAGCACCCAACGTCTGGGTCTTCACACCATGACTTACAACAATTTCCAACAATGCCAATCATTTTAGAGGCTTCCATAAGCCTGTGGATCAAATCCAAAATAAGCCAGTAGTTGTTTGCCATTATTACCACTTAGTTTAATGTTATGCAGTAATACTTATGTTATGTGCTTTTTGATTGACTTTATCTCTCTCTTCAGCTCAGGGGACAAAGAGTTTAGTTTGAACTCAGATCGGGGTTTATGTGATGACGTCACACTAGTGCACAACTACTGCTGAGATGAATATAGCAAAGCAGATCACAGGAACTTGACGTTTGACTCGACACCTGACAAAGAGCATGCAATCAACATAGAGAGACTAACCAGATGGGCGTATCTGAAGCGTGGTGATCATTTATACATGTAAATATGCTTAGGATTGGTTTCACCAATACACATTCATGTGTGCACATATGCATACTCTGAGTTTAAAAATGAATTACAATACTTAATACCAATCATAAAGTGTTAACGTAAGTCTGTGGAAGACAAATCAGAGTGTGTTAGTAGTAATTAAAGCTCAGGTCTAGTCACCAAAAGTAAGGAGTGATCCATGAGCCATCATCACCGAGTATGTTTACATGCACTTATCTGAGTGAATCCAGTTTGATTGCAGCTTTCGAAAGTAATATTGGTTACACTTTATTTTAAGGTGTGTCCTTGTTACAGGTTACATGTACTTACTATTATAATAACAATTAATAATGCATAATTACATGCAAGTAACCCTAAGCCAAACCCTAACCATATACAGTAGTAAGTACATGTAGTTAATTAATATTACTCTGTACGTATATGTATAATTACACTGTAACAAGGACACCTTAAAATAAAGTGTAACTAATATTTTTGAATATACGTAGGTTTTGCTATTCTGGTTAGATGCTTCTGTATTTCATTGGCTCTCTACTGTACTCTGCACAATGACAATAAAGCTGAATCTAATCTAATTACACAAAAATGTTGTGCTTTCATGCCAGGTGTGATCTGTTTGAAGCAGAATGCCTGACGTGCAGAGGTGGCATAAATCAGCTCAATTAACTAGAAATGTTTTACAATATGGTTCAAGGTTTGCTAAAAATGAATGCTTTCAGTATTATTTACTCATAAGGAACTACAATACTTAAAAACTTCTAAAAGTAGTTCTTTGTTTTACAGTCCTGTTCTGCATATACATACTTTACTATGCTATTCTATAAATTTAGTTTAGTAATTACAATAGCTGGGTACTAACCCTGAACCTGCACGTTATGTCTGTGTAGTTACTAAATATGATCAAGCACTTTCCTGGGTAAGTACACTATTAGTGCACATAATGCAAAACAAGGTACAACCAAAAACCTGTGTGACGTCGAAATGATTAAAACAGTTAAATTCATCATTGAACTATATTCTTTATAGCATCTGTTTCCTCCACTAATGTCCTCCACATCAAATCTAAAATAAAAAGTCATTTAATTCTTATGCAAGCTGCTTATTAGACTCATAATCAACATGTCACAGAGTCAGTTGACTTGACCTCGAACCCAGCAGTAATATCCATCGCCTTCCAAGCAGAACCTAGTCTAAACGCCCTTCCTCCTTTACCTTGTAACTTTTCTTAGTTTTTCTGAGTTCATACTTTCTCTCTGCAGATTATACTTCCAGATCACCTGCATGAAATGACTTTGTCATAAGAGAATACAGATTTAATAATCTAAGACTTCATATTAGAAAATGTATAATGTAGAGGTATGTCCTCTTAAAACGTAATATATCAACATCTGTGAGTTTATCAGTGTCACAGCACAGATTTGTAAAAAAACAAAACAAAAAAAAACTGGTTTGCATATTCAAACCAGTCAAGAGTCTAAGGAAGCATATTTGCATGGTTTCAGTGCTTCATGAGATAAAATCTTCAAAGCCACTATGCCATCTGTGGTCTGTGCTCCATAATCCGTAAAACCATATTGTATTTTATCATAAGTACTCTCAACATTGAAAGGAGATTCTATGTCAGCATGTTTCCGTCACTGCACCTCTCTCTTAACCCTGTGTGAGTGCACAGCCAACCACGTCCAAGTCAATTAGACTATTGATAGACTGTCAACTGATCAGTGGAAAATACTACTATTTGTTTTGACTGTGCCCATATGCAAAAATTCTGGTCAGAAAATTAGCTATTGATTTAATCTAATGCTGCATGTGACTTCTCTTTTGTGCATTTTTTAATGTTTGATTACTCAAAAGACAGTGACGGAAAATATCATATAATTAATTTATGTTCTTGTGGGCAAAATACTATATATACCAATACAAATATAGTGGTGCTAAGTCTTTCTTTCCTGTCTTTAACTCTTTCCCCGCCAGCATTTTTGAAAAAAGTTGCCAGCCACCGCCAGCGATTTTGATGATTTTCACTCAAATTTGATGGCCTCCAGTATATGTTGCTGTATGAATATTTGAATATGCAATACACCGAAATGAAGATCAGAGCCTCTACTTTTATACAAAAAAAGCTTTTTTTTTAATCAACACTTGAATATAGGTAGGTTTCATAAAAATTTCATAATGTTGAGTAAAAAGGTGAGAAAATAAATTTTTTATCAAAAACTACATCTGGGTAATATTCAGTACGATTATCAAAGCATAAATCCAGTAAATCGCTTCCATCAACACCTACAAAGCTTGCACAGACATATACTACTTCATGGATCAACATTTTACTATGTTACATGATGCGTTCCTTCTATAATCCAAGTTGGCATTGTCTGATGTCTATGCTGATGATGAGCATTATTTTTCCTATGCATGGTTTACCACAGAGATGGCTGGTTTCTCCTCCTGGTCACGTGTGTGTTTGTTCGGGAGGTTTTGTACTTATCAGAAGATGTGTAATAGCGCCCCTGAGTGTATAACAGTGAAAACACGGAAAACTCGTCTTTGGCAGGGGGAGAGTTTTCTTGTAAAAGCCGTAAAAACTCGTCAATGGTGGGGAAAGAGTTAAGAATGATTTTGATGAGCTGTTAAAACTATCCAATACTCCCCAAATTCCAAAGCTCTAAAAAAAATGTTTACTTTTCCAACATTTGTGACCTCATAAAGCATTTTTTCTCCATCTCTGTTGACATTTATAAATATATATGTATGTTTAGCTGTCACCCTGGTACTGATTTTGTTCTTTATTGAAATGAGAAGGTCATTTCTGAGTTGAATTATACACAAGTACAAATCTTCAATGACTTTACACCCAACTGAACTACAGCACAACCAGAGCTGAGAATTCAATCTTTTCAAGACTGTGAAGAATGAGCCATTCAAGGACTTCCTCGTACCACCTGCAGGGCAACCCGCGAGAGGTTTCACGAAGCCTTTTCTATTTACTGTCTAGATAAAATCCAGAGGGAAGTGAACTAGAAAGAAGAGACAAGCCATGTAAGTACGAGGTTGCCACTGCGACAGAAACCCACACGACGGTTCACATATAACACGTTAGGTCAGCCTACAGTTGTCACACCCGACAGTGATGGACACGGAGCAAAGAGACGGCAGGCGGAGAGTGGGATCCTAGGTGCAGGAAGTTTCATGAAAAACAAAAGTGAAACAATAACACAAGGAGCAAAGAAGAAACCATGGCAGGCAACCGAACAACCATTACATTCAACAGCTGCGAAAGCTGAAGGGAAACAACAAGGGCATATAGGCTGTGTTTACACTTGGCATTAAAATGCGATCACCGTGATCTGATCAAGCAGATCGGATCATCAGTCAATCAGGACACGGCACGTTTACACTTGGCAACATCAAGTGACTTCTCTATCTGGATAACCGATCAGATCTCTCTTTCCCACGCAATATTTAAATAAGTCTTACACCGGGAGGGATGCAGCGGCAGGGGCGACGCGACAATTATATCACCATTTGGAGTAGAGTCTAAGATGTTTTAACGGACAAACTATAGGATGAAACCTGCTATGATTACCCTAGTTTTAAAGCATATATTTGATTTATACTATAGATCTACATAATATTCACATAGGGGACATATTGTATTAGCCCTACAGTTAAAGCATGAAATACTATTTAAACCTATAACATTTATTTTTATCACACAATTCTGACTTTTTTTTCTTGCAAAAGCAAAGTTTATACTCCTAGGTTCGGAATAGCATAACTGGGATTCAACTCAACAATTGCGAGTTTGTCCATTCTGAGGAAAAACAGCCAGAGTGTGTGGGATTATCACCCATGATTCTGAGACGAGGGAGGGTAAAAAGATGATGAGAATGACGAATTGGTTTTTCTTACCAGAATTGTGAGATATAATCTGGGGATTGCAAGGAAAAAGTCAGAATTTTGACACAAACTCAAAATTACTTTTTTTATTGTTTTATTCCCTGGCTTCTGTAGACTGCTATGTTAAAACTGCTATTTTCTGCCACCAGACAGGCTCCGCCCACACAAAAACCATCATCACTGTCTGCAAACACTGAGATTGGTCTATAGAACCCATTATAATATGCTGTCTTCAGTGGATGTGCAAATCCCCGACAGTAAACCTCATTCTGTTTATGACGTACTGACACATAGTTCAAATGCTTTGCAGCGGTCACTTTGTCGTGTCCAGTGTAGACAGCTTCACGCTGTTGTGGTGTGAATGCGGACAACGCAGGTGTGTGATAACTCAGATATGTGTGAATTCAGGTTCTGTTGTTGCTCTGTTGTTCTGTATCCTTCTGACAATTCGGGAGTTTTGCGTGACGTCGACCTGTGAATGCAGCACGGGATAGAGGCGGTACATTACACTGAGGATTCGTGCGCGGGGGGGGTTTTTTTCTTGACTACCTCCGGACCAGGACACGCTGATCAGATACCATTCCCATCAGAAGCGCGTTTACACTTGTCTTTTCAATGTGCATGTGGATCCGGATACAGGCCGCATGTTAATGCCAAGTGTAAACACAGCCATATACAAGCGGGAACAAAATGAGTTACTATGGCAACTAACAAGGCGTGGGTGTGGTCCAATGAATGTCTATGGCAACTAATGAGCAGTGGCGAGGTATGCAGTGCATAGGGGGGCGCCATTTTGCCAAAATCATTCTAATAAAAATTATGTATTTATTAAAAACTCTTTGCGACCACAACAAACGGGAGACTTTTCAGACGCACACGTCAGCTTTCCCTCAGGTACATGTACATGCTTTGCAATGATTTGTATTGTGAAAAGCGCTAGACAAATAAACTTGAATTGAATAGATCTCCACAAATCATGTGAATGGCATTTTAGTGCCAGAATGCCTAATTTTACCGAAAGGCAGCAAGTGTGCTTCCTTCAGGGTCCTTTGCTGCCTCCACCTCGTTTACGGTCTGTGAAACACAGCCAGGCCACAAACTTTGTTTAGTTTGAGATCCCACTAGAGAGGCTCCCAAAGTGTCCTTACACAAACCTTTAGCTCCGGCAACAGAGCCCCTGCTAAAAAACTTTTTTCTTGCCACTCGCCATTCTCAAGGGAATTGAACGGGTGTTCTTTTGTAAGCTAATGACATTAATTAAAGGGTGTTTATAAATATGTGTGTTTCACATTTATAATTTCACATCTGGAACAGAGGTGTGCGAATTTATTTCCCATACGCTTATTTTTCTGAATCACATGTACACACATTTCAGAAATGATCACAAGCTCAAATGTAGGACGGTTGCTACGAAACAATTGATATGGTATTACCACGTTACAAGAGACGCACGCATCTCTCAGACAAAGAAACCTGATGCACCCATCTACTTTTCAGCTTTAAATGTTCTATGACAGAGGGGCAAAAGGGGAGTTGTCATTCATATTAGTAACAAGACAAGGACAAAGTTGGCAGATATATCGTTGTAGTATGTTTTGGATATAGATATTGCTATTGACCTGTTTCAGTGATATTTTATTTGCTTGTTTTTAATGTTAACACCATACATGCTTTGATAAAGTGCACTTGCAACATTTGCTTTGTTAGGATGAATAAGCAACAGTAGTGAAAGTTAGGCTTATGAGTTTGATGCTCTATAATCACACAGCGACGTAAGTGAAGGGAGTCTTCCGCGTCAGTCCTGAAGAGCTGCAACCTGCCGTTGAGTTCAGCTTGACCAGTGAAAAAGGTGTGATTTCAGGCAGAAAGAAGTCTCTTTGTTTCAAAGCGGACTCGTTTGCATGATGATAAGTGTGGGCTGAGAGTTTGGTATCTCTTTGTACTCTGATTAATATAACAATTGGAGAAATAAGAAAGGGATATTATTATGCATTGAATAAGAAAACTGAAAAATGGTTTAATTCATGGTTTAATTCATGGATGAGAGTGTTGATATACAGGCATAAACAGTTGAGCTCTCTGTGGCTTCAGGATTACTCTATAATTAAAACTGAGCTCTGCCAGAGATGGACTTCATTCTTCTCTTCTGCCACTTTGTTCACTCATTAGAGCCCTTGAAAAGAGCTTTATGAAAAGAAATATTCTTTTTCAAAAAGCCAACTTAAAGTATTGTAGCTCTCACTTTACATGTCTGAAGAAAGTGAAGCAGAAGAACACTTCAAAAGTGAATATAAAACATCTCTTTATGCAGTCATGTCCTCCTGTCCATGGTTTTCAAAAAAAAACATTTCAATAGACAAAGCTTCACATGTTGTTCTTTGTGAAATGTAATTTTAAACGAGAGCTGCTGCCATGGCTCTCTTCATGCCAGCAGGCGATGAGGTGGGTGTGCTCCTGGGGTCAGAGGTCACACGGGACTGACAGGCAGGACTCAGCAGAGAGCTTCCATCCATCTTTCTGAATTCTGACAGGAGAGAGCAGGAAAGCAGGTTATTTTCTGATATATAACCTCTTAGCGTTTCCCCAAAAGAGTTACAGGATTTCACAGAGCTAATGATTTGACAGAAGTGTCTTTCAGCTGTAAATTACATGAGTATGTGTCGCCTGAGAATCCCATGACCTTCACGTTACTAGCAGGACGCTTTAGCAGTCCAAACGCCAATGTGTGTTACGCCTTCATTCGTTTAATTACAAACAGCAGTTAGGGGTGGGCGATAAGACCAAAATTTTATTTCACGATATCAATATATATCTCGATATAGCTATTTTTATTTTTGTAATTAAAAATAAGAAAAAGAAGCCAATTATAAATACAATATAACAATTAAATATTAAACTTTAACTAGTACTTTCACTTCAAATAAACTTTATTCAGCTACACTAGGCTAGGTTTCTTTGACATGTAGTAAGAAATATTACAGAAATTGAATGAAGTGTATAAATAAAACACTGCAGTCTTCACTGTATCAATCAAACATGAACTGATTCTTATTAAAGATACAGAAGTGATTCAGTCGAGTGCAGTGAGTGATTCACATTAATGACAGACAGCAGCAGGTAAATTAGGCTGCCGTCCCTTTAAGAGGGACTGCACGGATCCAATATACTGAAACACACCCGACTGTTTCCGCTTATTTAACACATAACCGACTGTGTTTACGTGAATACTGCACACGATGGGCATTCTGACATAATTGAATGCTTGCATATAAAGCACGAAAGAGATCTGTTTTTGCGATCGCATGCTGTCTGAGAGGCGCTGTGGAAAACACGATCTATCTCTAACGATAGACTTTATTTGCCGTGACGATCAGTGTTGGGGGTAACGCATTACAAGTAGGGTTAGGTACCGAACTCGGTACTTTTAACGGTACAGACCGAATTGCGTTGGTACTGCTGAGTAACGATTCACGTTAAATCAATCGGTGCCAGATTTCGGTACCTGAGAACGCATCTGTGCATAGCATACGCTACAGAGAGAGAAAGACTCTGTGACGTGACGTGACGTGACGTGAGGTCACCCCTGCAACTCGTTCAAACAACACACAGGGCAAGCCGAAATGTTCTGAAGTGTGGTTACATTTCTAGGGCCATATGGTTTCTGCAAAAACGCGGACGGGATCATGGAGTTAGGGCTGTTGCGGTGAGGGAATTTACCTTGCGGTAATTTTGAGTGGCTCAATAGCGCGGTATGCGGTATTATCGCCATACATATATATATACACACACACACACACACACCATATATATATATATATATAATATAATATAATATAATCATTTTTGGTATGGTTCGATATAACTACGAGGTCATATTCAGAAGACAATGAAACCGAAACCAAATAGCGTTGAAACAGGAAGTGAAGTAAACAGAAGAGAACGACAAAATAACGGTCCACATAACAGAACATAAACCTGACAATAAGATCGTTAGTCTAACGTTAGCCTATATGTATAACAGTTAGCCTAATTGTAATCTGATTTTCTAATCTGCCGGGACAAGAGCTTTCTATGATGTTTCACCTGGCGTGTTCAACGGGCCTGTCAGTCAGTGCAGTTACAGTTTTGCGCCACAAGGTGGTGGCTGTCAGTAAAGCCGGTTCTGTGATTAGTATTAAATCTCCATCACCTGCTTTCAGATTTAGCGGCATTCACTACACAGAGCTGTAGTTCACTGACAATTAGGCAATATTGTGTTCATAATCGCAGATGAATCACATTCGATTATGAACGCGACATCGCCTAGCTTGATCTACAGCTACCGCGTCGGTACCTCAGCCGAGCCGATGAGAGCCAGTTCAGTCAAATAGAGGTCGAGAACGTGAAGGACGAGCCCAGCCAGAGCCGCGCTGGAGCTCGGCAGGAGCTGAGTCGAGAAGAGCTGCAGAAACTCACTCACCAGCTGCAGGAGGAACAACACACACTCATGAGCAAAACCTAATTCTTCTGGCATAAGATCAGTTGGCAGCAGGTTGTTGACCTAATGAGTGAAGCATTCAGTCCTTCAGATTCACATTCACTCAAACAGCTGATTCATTCAGGAACAAAGAAAGTGATAAATCTGCATAGAGTCAGTTACTTCACTGCAGAACAGCCTCTATTGTACAAAAGTGTAAGAGAGGGTGTGTGAGTGTGTGTGTGTGAGAGAGTGATTGTTGTGTGTGTGTGTGTGTGAGAGTGTGTGTGTGTGAGAGAGTGTGTGTGTGTGTGTCAGTGAGTGTGAGAGTGTGTGTGTGTGTGTGCGAGCGAGTGATTGTGTGTGTGTGAGAGGGTGGGGGTCTGTTTTGTGTGTGTGTGTTGTGAGGAGAGTGTGTGTGTGGTGAGAGTGTGTGTGTGTGTGTGTGAGTGTGTGTGTGTGTGTGTGTGTGTGTGTGTGTGTGTGTGTGTGAGTGTGTGTGTGTGTGTGTGTGTGTGTGTGTGTGTGTGTGTGTGTGTGTTTGTGTGTGTGTGTGTGTGTGTGTGTGTGTGTGTGTGAGAGAGTGTGTGTGGTGTGTGTGAGAGAGTGTGTGTGTGTGTGTTGTGTGTGTGTGTTGTGTGTTGTGTGTTGTGTGTGTGTTTGTTGTGTGTTGTGTGTTGTGTGTGTGTGAGTGTGTGTGTGTGTGTGAGAGAGGGTTTGTGTGTGTGTGTGTGTGAGAGAAACAGAGAGTGTGTGTGTGTGTGTGTGTTGAGAGTGTGTGTGTGTGTGTGTGTGAGTGTGTGTGTTGTGTGTGTGTGGGTGTGGGTGTGAGTGTGTGTGTGTGTGTGTGTGTGTGTGCGTGCGTTTGTGTGTGTGTGTGTGGTGTGTGTGTGGGTGTGTGTGTGAGAGGGTGTGTGAGAGAGTGAGAGCATGTGAGAGTGAGTGTGTTGTTGTGTGTGTGTGTGTGTATGTATATACTGTATGTGTGTGTGTGTGTGAGAGAGAGTGTATGTGTGTGAGAGAGAGTGTGTGTGTGTGTGTAAGGAGTGTGTGTGTGTGTGTGGTGAGTGGTGTGGTGTGTGTGTGAAGAGTGTGTGTGTGTGTCTGTGTCTGTGAGAGAGAGAGAGGGTGTTGGTGTGCGTTGATGGGCGTGCGTGGGTGTGTGAGAGTGTGTGTGTGTGTGTGTGTTTGTGCTTGTGTCTGTGTGTGTGTGTGAGTGAGAGAGAGAGAGAGTGTGTGTGAGTGTGTATGTGTGTGTGGGTGTGTGTGAGTGTGTGTGTGTGTGTTTGTGTGTGTGTGTTTGTGTGTGAGTGCGTGTGTGTGTGAGTGCATGTGTGAGTGAGTGAGTGTGTGTGTTTGTGTGTGTGAGAGAGTGTGTGTGTGTGTGTGTTTTTGTGTGTGTGTGTGGTGTGGTGTGTGTGTGTGTGTGTGTGTGTGTGTGTGTGTGCGAGTGTGTGTGTGTGTTGTGTGTGTGAGAGTGTGTGTGGTGTGTGTTTGTGAGGAGGGTGTGTGTGTGTGAGAGAGTGTTATGTGGGTGTGGTGTGAGTGTGTGTGTGTGTGTGTGTGTGTGTTGTGTGTGGGCGTGTGTGTGTGTGTGTGTGAGAGAGTGTGTGTGTGTGTGTGAGAGAGTGTGTGTGTGTGTGTGTGGTGTGAGAGAGTGTGTGTGTGTGTTTTTGTGTGTGTTTGTGTGTGTTTGTGGTGTGTGTGTGTGAGAGAGAGAGTATAAGTGTGTGAGAGTGTAAATGTGTGAGTGTGTGTGTGTGTGTGTGTGTGAGAAGTGTGTGTGTGTGTGTGTGTGTGAGAGAGTGTGTGTGTGAGTGGTGTTGTGTGTGTGTGTGTGTGTGTAAGGAGAGAGTGTGTGTGTGTGATCACCTGCAGCAACAGCTTGTCCTGCATCCACATGCAGTAGAACAGACCCCTCCAGATCTTCAGCAGCTCTTCTTCTCTGAAACCGTCTGGAAACACAGCACACTATGATGTGAGCCACACAAGAACACTGCTGATAACAGACCCTGCGATCAATCTCTGCCATATTCACATGGTGTTTCCAGAGTAATAACACCATAAAACCAGAGAGCTGTCTCGCTGCTTTGGGACTGTATCAGCTATAACACAGTTCAAGTGGAAGGCTACATGTTCGTTTTAAAGAATAATAATAATATTTATTAGCGCCAATAATAGTACAGTAATCCATACAGCGAACATTCATAGATAAACACAAAATACAGTACATAACACAGATTCAATCTGACAGGTCAGACACATGCTCGTCTTTATCAGCTTCTGCTCTCTCTGAGGGTGCACTGGTGTATTACTGGAGCATCACCAAGGCTCTGCTCCTCACAGGCTTCTCGTTTCTGCGCAAAGATGATATTTCTGCTTCTTGTGTCGATGCCATCCCTGCCGATCCTCCTCACGTGCTGCTCGTCCACGGCGCACACTCGAGGAGGTTCAGGTGCACGTGTTGACCGCACGATGTCGCCACGACACACCCGTTCGTTCTTCTTCTTGTTTTATGGCGAATAACTCCTTAGGAGCATTACCGGCACCTACTGTACTGGAGGTCAAGTAAACTTTCACTTTAGCTGATGAGTCTGAACTTTCAGTAAAAACAAAACAAAACAATTGGTGGATGTTTGCTATTCTCTCCAATCTATGGCACACTCAGATCAGATGCTCATGCTAGCGCTGCGTGTTCAGCTCCGCTAACACTCACTATTAGCTCTTCATGCCCCACATTAGGTAGAATACTCCCATCCACACATATTATAATCTAGATCCTAAACCTGAGGCATAGATATATTTCATTAGTGCTCTGTTAGGGTTAGGTTAGGGTTAGGTATACCTGTCTATCCATTAAACCTTTTCCTAAAATATCTTCATGTGTCAATCTCTCCTCCCCAAAGTGACTAAATAATACGTCACAATATACACTATATTTACCACACCTAAAAATTACATGATATACATTTTCAGATACACCACATACATCGCATACATGTGCTGGCAGCCAACAAAAATATACCATTATTCCAGCCTCTTTCAATCTCTATAAAGATAGATGCACTTCCATTAATCAATCTTTTCTGTCTGATCTCACATGTGCTATACTAATTAAAGCTGAAGACCAATCTGAACTTGTTCAACCCACTGTAGTCCTATTATTATAGCTGTTTACTCTGCAGTGTATACTGATAAATCATCTGGCAGTTTCAAACTAATTCGTACTTTAAATTTGGGAATATATACACCTATTCCAACCTTTTGATTAACAGGTTCCTTAGATCCATCCGTAAATATTTGTAATGTTGAATAAAATTTATTATTTAGAATAGCATTAACCTCCTTTCCAATGTACTCACCTTTGGGCTTGTCTAGTAAGCTCAAATCTACAAGTGGTTCAGGGACTCTCCATAGAGGGGCATCAGTGAGTGGCACATTAGCACAGAAGATCTTATTATCCACGCTTATTACATCCAAAACTACATCCTCCATCATACGGATATTCCCCGCACTCCTCCAGTACTTCACGAGTGAGATGAGTACTTACTGATTGTTGAAGACTCACCCGATACGTCATTGTCAAAATAATAGGAAAGACATCCCTGTTGAAAAAAACAGCATATGTTGGTTAGGTTTGTTTTGACGCTGGGATGCTGGTTTAAGCTGGTCCTTTGCTGGTTTATGCTGGTTTTTTGCTGGTTTTTGCTGGTCCTTTTGGTGGTTTTTGCTGGTCCTTTTGGTGGTTTATGCTGGTCCTTTTGCTGGTTTATGCTGGTCCTTTGCTGGTTTATGCTGGTCCTTTTGCTGGTTTATGCTGGTCCTTATGCTGGTTTATGCTGGTCCTTTGCTGGTTTAAGATGGTCCTTTGATGGTTTAAGATGGTCCTTTGATGGTTTATGCCTGGTCTTTGCGGGTTTTGTGGGCCTTTTGCTGGTTATGCTGGTCATTGGTGGGTTATGATGGTACCTGTTGATGGTCTATGAATGGGTCTTTGCTGGTTTATGCTGGTCCTTTGCTTTTTTATGCTGGTCCTTTGCTGGTTTTTTGTTGGTTTATGCTGGTCCTTTTGCTGGTTTATGCTGGTCCTTTTGCTGGTTATTGCTGGTCCTTTTGCTGGTTTATGCTGGTCATGTGCTGGTTTAAGCTGGTCCTTTTGCTGGTTGATGCTGGTTTAAGATGGTCCTTTGCTGGTTTATGCTGTTTTTTTGCTGGTTTATGCTGGTCCTTTGCGGTTTATGCTGGTCATTTGATGGTTATGTGGTCCTTTGCTGGTTTATGCTGGTCCTTTGCTGGTTTATGCTGGTCCTTTTGCTGGTTTATGCTGGTCTTTTGCTGGTTTAAGCTGGTCCTTTTGCTGTTTTATGCTGGTCCTTTGTTGGTTTATGATGGTCCTTTGCTGGTTATGCTGGTTTATGCTTGTCCTTTGCTGGCTTAAGCTGGTCCTTTTGCTGGTTATGCTGGTACTTGTGGTTTGATGGGCCTTGATGGTTTATGCTGGTCTTGCTGGTTTATGAGGTCTTTTTGCTGTGGTTCTGCTGGTCCTTTGCTGGTGGGATGATGGTCCGATTGGGTTTAGGCTGGTCCTTTGTGGTTTGCTGGTTTTTTGCTGTTTTTTGCTGGTCCTTTGCTGGTTTAAACTGTTTTTTTGCTGGTTTAAGCTGGTCCTTTTGATGGTTTATGATGGTCATGTGCTGGTTTATGCTGTTCTGCTGGTCCTTTGCTGGTTTGTGATGGTCCTTTTGCTGGTTTAGGCTGGTCCTTTGCTGGTTTATGGTGGCCCTTTGCTGGTTTAAACTGGTCCTTTACTGGTATATGCTGGTCCTTTTGCTGGTATATGCTGGTCCTTTGCTGGTTTAAGCTGTGCTGGCAAAGGACCAGCATAAACAAGCAAAGGACCAGCTTAAACCACATCCCCGTGTCAAAACATACTAACCAGCTTAATATGCTGTTTTTTTCAACAGGGATGACAGTGTTATGTATCACTACACACCCGTTCGTTCTGAAAACAGTTGGGAAACTAAGCAGAGTGGTTGCTGGCCAAATGCATGCCCTAAGCAGAACTGGTCAAAATAGAACATTAATAAAATATAAAAGTAAATAAATAAACAAATTGTAATTATATTGTATTATTTACAAAATTACAATTGTAGCTCTATTAGGCAACGGGAGGGGGAAAAAACTAACTAAATTAAATACTATTCAAAATAAACATTTTTAAAAGATTAAATATGTTACAAAAAAACAAATACATTTGTCAAAAATCAACAAACCGATTGCCAATTCCTCTTTTGATAACAAATTTCAGTATTGACCCTGCATTAAATGGAGCAGAGGATAATAGTCACTGAAGAATTACTGAGTGCACTTCTAAATAAACAGGTATTAGTAAAAAACAACAACAACAACAAAACGGTTACATCCTATGGCTATGATTTTATTAATACAGTTGTCTGTTTGATTTTATAGTCTCAAGCATTCAGAAATTACACAAAAGAAAATTAAGCAGTTTTACTACGATAAAACCATGGTTAATTTTTGTAAGGGTTGTGATGTCCACATGATTTTTTTGAAGAAATTATACGCGCTGTAGCATTTCTATCACAAAAAGGTGGCCAAACATTAAAGGTTAAGTGGATATTTAAATAAAATGCTTGGTCAATTTTAAACAAGGATTTGATCGTACTCTAAGTGTAACAACAGCAATTACCAGGCCTCTGGCACCCTTTGCAGGCATTTGTAAATTGTTTATTTTGTATTACATTATGTATTTTAACAGTGTTAATCAATGAAACCATATGATTATTATTAATTAACCAATAATAATTGCCTCATTGTTTTTATATAATGCATTTTAAGTCATTTTAAAGGCTGTTGTTGGCTTAGGTCTGATTTTATAACCACAAAAAAATTATTATCTTAATACTTCTTTGTAAATTATTATTTGAAGTAACAAAACCATGGTTAATTTGTGGTTACCATGGCTACAAGAACCATGATTTTTTTTTGTGTTTTAAATTAAAACCACGGTTAATTTTAGTAAGGGAACATGGAAACTCTGAGGGAATATTAAGGCAGATGCGTTGGTGGCTGTGAAATTATTACCGACATTAAAACATGTTATTAACATCAACAGACAAAGAAGTTTCAAAGGATTATGAACTTACATGAAAATGGCTTTTTCATTTTTTCTTTTGCCGAAGTAATGTGGCTAAGTAAACTGTTTTAAAAATATAACATAAAACCTGAAGTTGTGTGGTTTTGTCCGATGTACTGTGACAGTGTTGTATTTTTAATGGTTTAGTGTAGTGAAGTGTAAGCCCAGACGGAGTGTGGCTGTGTATGAAGCAGTGAAAAATTGAGTTCAGAAGCCTAACGAAGTGTGGCTGTTTTATTAATTTGCATCCAAAGCACAGGAGCTGTGAATAATTAGACTAACAGGTATCTTAAAGGAACTAGATAATATTCAGTCTGTGAAGATATTCTGAACTCTATTGGGGTTAGACAACATGTCTCAGGACCTACTCATTGTCGAAATCATACTCTAGATTTAATACTGTCACATGGAATTGATGTTGATGGTGTTGAAATTATGCAGGCAAGCGATTATATCTCAGATCATTATCTAGTCTTGAGCAAACTTCATATAGCTAAATCTGTAAATTCTAATCCTTGTTACAAGTATGGTAGAACCATCACTTCTACCACAAAAGACTGCTTTGTAAGTAATCTTCCTGATTTATCCCAATTCCTTAGCATATCCAAAACCTCAGAATAACTTGATGATGTAACAGAAACTATGGACTCTCTCTTTTCAAACATTTTAAATACAGTTGCTCCTTTACGCTTAAGGAAGATTAAGGAAAACAGTCTGACACCGTGGCATAATGAGCACACTCGCACCCTAAAGAGAGCAGCCCAGAAAATGGAGCGCAGTTGGAGGAAAACAAAACTAGAGGTATTTTTTATTGCTTGGCAGGAAAGTAACCTATCCCACAGAAAAGCATTAAAAACTGCTAGAACTGATTACTTTTCGTCTCTTTTAGAAGAAAAAAAACATAACCCCAGGTATTATTCAATACGTGGATACATTTACGAAAAATAAAGCAGCACAAGTGTGACATTCCCAACAACACCAGCAGAGTACTAACTTATGAAATACTTTACTTCCAAGATTGATACTATTTGAGATAAAATTGTAACCATGCAGCCATCAGCCACAGTATCGCATCAGATATAGATCCACTGAGGAAAAATTCCACTCATTCTCTACTATAGGAGAAGAAGATTTGTATAAACTTGTTAAATCATCAAAAACAAACAACATGTATGTTAGACCCTATTCAATCTAAGCTCCTAAAAGAGGTGCTTCCAGAAGTCATAGATCCTCTTTTGGCTATTATTAATTCGTCATTGTCGTTAGGATATGTCCCCAAAACCTTTAAATTGGCTGTTATTAAGCCTCTCATTCAAAAAACACAACTTGACCCAAAGTATAGTTTTCTAGTTAATTACACCAGCAACGATCTCAATCTCCCTTTTGTATATTATGTGACGACGAGGGCGCGTGTAGAGAGACGGGGAATGGAGCGAGGCCGGTGGAGTAAATGATAATGAGTGACACCTGTGCCACTCACCGGTCTCAAGTCCCACGGTGGAGCTCCGGAAGTATAAAAGGAGGAGGGACGACAGTGTTGGACGAGAGAGGACCAGGCCTGGAATTAATTTTGTTAAAATGTTCGTCGGTTCCCGCCTCCTTCTTCCCAAACTACAAATGTTGTTACAACTCACAATTATATCTTCCTAGAGAAAATGGTATCTGTGAGATGTCCAGTCAGGATTAGGACCGTATCCATAGTACTGAGACTGCTATCATTAGAGTTACAATGATCCCCTGCTGTATAATCTCATGATTGGGTGTAATCTCCTATTAGTGCTACTGGGATCTTATCGCTGCGTTCAACCAGACTATGCCAAAAACATTCTTGCATAGACTAGAACACTTTGTTGGCCTGAATGGAAGTGGATTAGCATTGGTTCAAATATACTTATATTTGTTACAGTGAATGAAGAGGTATCATATTGATCATAAGTGCAGTATGGAGTACCTCAAGGCCCAGTACTAGGGCCGTTACATTTCATGTTTTACATGTTACCCTTGGGAGATATCATTAGGAAACATGGTTTTAGCTTTCACTGTTATGCTGATGATATTCAGCTCTATATTTCTTCGCGGCCCGGGCGAAACATACCAATTTGAAAAATTAGCGGAATGCATAGTCAATATTAAAAACTGGATGACGAGTAATGTCTTACTGCTAAATTCTGAAAAAAACAGAGGTGTCAAATATTGGACCAAAAACCTCCGCATGTAATAAACTAGAACACTGTCTAACACTTGATGACTGCTCTGTCAATTCTTCGTCATCAGTTAGGAACCTAGGTGTGCTATTTGATAGCAATCCTTCCTTAGAAAGCCACGTTTCTAGCAATTGTAAAACTGCATTTTTCCATCTCAAAAAAATGTCTAAATTACGACCTATGCTCTCAATATCAAATGCATAAATTTTAATTCATGCATTCATGACCTCAAGATTAGATTATTGCAATGGTTTATTGGGTGGTTGTTCTGCACACTTAAAAAACAAACTCCAGCTGGTCCAAAATGCAGCAGCTATAGTTCTTACTGTACCAGGCAGGATGACCATTAGCCGGTCTGTAAACATGCCACGGGCGCCTACTAAACAGTGTATAGATTTTTAAACTTTGCTATTACTTTTAAAGCCCTGAATGGTTTAGCACCTCTGTACTTGAGCAAGCTCTTATCGTATTAGTCCTCCACGTCCGCTGCGCTCTCAAACTCTGGCCATTTGATAATACCTAAAATATCAAAATCAACTACGGGCGGCAGATCCTTTTCCTATTTAGCGCCAAAACTCTGGAATAACCTACCTAACATTGTTCGGGAGGAAGACACACTCTTGCAGTTTAAATCTAAATTAAAGACCCATCTCTTTAACCTGGCTTAAACA
>JADLZN010000717.1:0-27500 GCA_018155175.1 Sinocyclocheilus anophthalmus
TCTCACTTGAGAATGAATGGCTGTGATGATCCGAACGATACACTGACTCCCGTCTCTCTATGTTTTCAGCGAGACAGAGTCGTCAGATCTGCGCTCGGCTCATGGGCCGGATGCGTCTCCTCCCTCGGGTCAGCTGTCTCCTCAGTCACTGGGCAGCGCTAACGCAGACAGCGGCACCGAGTATCTGTCCGACTCTACCACAGACACGCTGGACGTGACCATGTCTCTGTGTGGGAGAGGAGACATCAGTCAGATCAGTAAAGGTAACGAGTGAGACAAACACCAATAAATCTCAACCATGTTCATTCACAACATCAACACTTTGTTGGTTTGCCTTCATCTCAGTGTGCTTTGTAGCTCCGCCCACTGTGAAATCGTATTGGTCTACACTCCTTCTCCAAATAACCATATCTTGAACATCAAATATATTATGATTGGCTGTGATTTTGTTGTTTCATGCAGTATTTTATTTCCAGTGAGGACAGAAAAATTATTTAAGCTAACGTCTTTGGCTCTTCCTGTTTTTTATTTTTATTTTTTGCATGTGCTGCAGAGAAGTTCGTGGAGCATCTTGTGAAGTATCAAGACTTTGTCAACAACCCTGGAATCGTTGAAGACCCAAACCTTGTCATCTGCATCAACTCAAAGTTAGCATGTGTTATATTCATTTACTAAAGCAATAGGCAACAAAATAGCAGTGTGTAGTACAGCAATGTTCAATAGTAATCACATTAAACATTACATTCCCTGTAAAATAGTCAGCCTAACTGTAGGTTGGTTATAGTCGCCAGCAAACTTGGCACATTAACATTGTATTAAAGTTACAGGTGTGAGTATATCGGCTTCAGACATGCCTCATCCAATCAGATTTTAGAGCAAGAGTTGTTTATTTGTTTTAAATGGGCATTTAATCACGTTTGCGGTATGAAAATATTATAATATGTTACCCTGGAGCACCCCCCCCAAAAGCAGTGTTGAGCGCGGGGATGGAGTATATTGTAGAAAAAATGAGCCCAAAAAAATAATATTGTATGGAGTCACAAATTATAGATTTTTCTTTTATGCCAAAAAATCATTAGGATATTAAGTAAAGATTCATGTTCCATGAAGATATTTTGTAAATTTCTACCGTAAATATATCAAAACTTAATGTTTTGATTAGTAATATGCATTGCTAAAAAATTCATTTAGACAACTTTAAAGGCGATTTCTCATTATTTTGATTTTGTGCACCCTCAGATTCCAGATTTTCAAAAAGTTGAATCTCAGCCAAATATTGTCCTATCCTAACAAACCTTTACATCAATGAAAAGCTTATTTATTCAACTTTCAGATGATCTATAAATCTCAATGGTCTGGTTTTGTGTTCATGTGTCACATATGGCTCTTGTTTTAGCTTTGTGGTCGATTTGTTTCAGGTATTATAACTGGGCTGTGGCGGCTCCAATGATTCTGTCAGTTCAGGCTTTCCAGAAGACTTTACCAAAGGTACATGGGGTCAGAGATCTTTGATTACCGCTTCACTGACGAACCATTCAGAGATAACGACTTGTTTTTCTGTCGTAGAGCACCATTGAGCAACTAGTCAAAGATAAGATGCCAAAAAAGTCTGGCCGCTGGTGGTTCTCCTGGAGGAGGAAAGATCTGAACAACATTGCGGTAAAAACTCAATCTGAAACCGAATCTAACAGTACAGAAATATGTTTTAAGACATGAAAGTTTCCCTTTAAGAGACTGATAAGCCCAGTATCTGCTGACTGCGCCTGAGTATCTCTAATGCTGCATTGCACATTCATTTTTTTCTCATATTAGGGAAGTCAAAAGCCTGACGCAGAGGGGAATCAGCTTGAAGCATCTGCCGCTATCGCTGGACCATCTTCACTGAAGTAAAACGCGTGTTTGCATGCATGCAAAAAATGATGCACTCAGTATTTTTACCTGATTATTAACTTTGACAGAAATAACTGAGAAGGATATTTGACAAATCTGTTTAAAACTATTTTAACTCGCATATTGTTGCATGCTAGTTTGTTGCAAGCCATGCACCAGCACAAACCACCCATAGTGCACCACAAAAATGAGTTCAGATTCAATAAAAAAATGTCTAGAAAAAAACATCATGCATTCACGCTAACAGGTGTCAGTATAAAACTACAGGACAAATAAGAGCCATCTAAACTAAATCAAAACTTTCAATTGAATGCATCACATTTTAAAGCACTTCCTTCTCTTTGCACTAAATCTCATGCAACCAAAGTTTTTTAATATATTGCATAATTGTGTAAGCTTATTATGAAAGCAGCATGTACAGATGGGCTTCCTCTCTTATCCAGAGAGCACTTGACCTTTGACACACTGAGTCTTTCTTCAGTTTAACATGATGAAAGGCAGTATTATCAAGACTGTTGGCTGACTGTGCATTGCTTATTTGATCTTTGACCCAGTAAATCCATTTGTGTTTCTGTGCATGCAGGAGTTCTGTTGAACTCTCGAGTGATGAGGATGGCTCTGTCTCCATGAGGAAGAACAATGAAGCAATGAGCACAGCGCAGTGCATCAGTCAGATGTACCGCAAATCCCTCCGGCTGACCTCTGAGCAGATCGTAAGAGTCACGTCAACAGCATCGTCATCATCTGTGTGTCGCAGAGTTCAGTCACCAGCGAGTCCTACTGTCTGGACATGAATTGAAAATTTATCTAGACATGCTTCCACGTCTAATTCAATTTCACCTCAAAAGAAATAAATAAGAAATAATATGTTGCATGTAGATAATATAAACCCTCATTTTAAGACCATTAATGCTCTTTTTATTACTGTGTTAAAGTAGTGAGAGGGTTTTTTATGGAAGCTTGTTTCTGCCACAGAATAAAAAAAAAAAGTCACAATCGACTGTTCTCGCTTTTCTGAATGTATATCGATTTTCTCAGAATTTTGAGATATAAACTCAAAATTGCAAGACAAACGCAGAATTGTGAAATATAAACTTTCAATTCTGAGATTAAAGTCGCAATTAATTTTTTTTCATCCACAATAGCTTGTTTGTGCCACAGAATAAAAAATAAGGTAATTGCAACTTTTTATCTAGAAAATTTGCGAGACACAAAATTGTGGGGGAAAAAAGTCAGAATTTTGAGCTAAAAAAAAGTTTAAATGACCTTTTTATTTTTTATTCTGTCATGGAAACTGCTGCCATATTTTTTATTTATTTTTTTGCATTACAATAATGATCATTTGGGTTGAAAATTAATGTAAATGTCACAATGCAACAAAAAAAAGCTTAATTGAAAATTTAAAGGAAACAATTTTAAATAATATTTTGCATGTACATAATGATGCTAGATAATATGAATTCATTACTACATTACAATAGTGAGTTTTTTGCATTACTTAACACTCCCAAATATAGGCTGCATTATTGAAAATACTACCTGAACATTTCTTACTGAACAGTTAGTGTTCAATGTGCATTGGCTTAAAATAATTTCTGATATTTTCTCTGTGTGTGTGTGTGTGTCTGTGTTGTGGCGGAGGAGTATGAATCTGCGTGAAGGAGCTAATACGGTTGTGTTCAGTGTGACCACACAATATCAGGGCACCTGCCGCTGTGAAGCCGCCATTTATCTGTGGAGCTACGACGACAAAATCATCATCTCAGACATTGATGGGACCATCACCAAGTGCGTCTCTCTGAATCTTTGCAGGATTTAGGTTAATATCTGTGACATTACGCTGATGGTTGTTCACCTTTCTCTCTGTATCAGGTCAGATGCTCTGGGGCACATTTTACCGCAGCTGGGGAAAGACTGGACTCATCACGGCATCGCCAAACTATATCACAAGATACATCAGTAAGAAACACACACGCTTTAATTCTCAAGTTTCTGATTTAATAAAACACTTCTTGTTCACTATAAATATGTGCAAATTTTAATATTTCGTTTTGACAGATACATAAACAGTTTAAAGCGGCAGCAATGCAAATATAGTGCTTTTCACCTGCTTTTCACCTGAGATGCACTATAAATGAGGGGATGTCATGTAATTAATTACATTGATTGCAATTAATTGCATATCTATATTTGCTGAGAAAGTCCAACAGGCATTTGCTTTGTTGCGTCACATCTCGCTATTTTATTTTCAGTGTTGTGCTATGAGCATAAACAGTTTTAAACTTTCAACCATTCTGTTCGGGCCTGTTTAGCTGTTTTGAATTAGTTATGTGATTTATTTGCATAGATAGTTAATAATTGATTTATGACGGCCGGTTATACTTTTTTGTCAGTAAGGTGCATTAAAGTTGATTAAAAGTGCCAATAAAGACATTTATAATGTACAAAAGATTTCTATAAAAAAATGCTGTTCTTTTGAATTTTCTATTCTTCAAAGAATCCTGAAAAATATTTTCAGCATTGATGATAATCAGAAGTCTTGAGCAGCAAATCAGCATATTATACTGATTTCTGAAGATCATGTGACACTGAAGACTGGAGGAATGATGCTGAAAATACAGCTGTGATCACAGAAATAAATTACAGTTTAACATATATTCAAATAGAAAACTGTTATTTTAAATTGAAATAATATTTCAAAATATTACTGTTTTTAATCAAATAACGCCTTGGTGAGCAGGAGATTTCTTTCAAAAACATAAAAAAAACTACCAACCCCAAACGTTTGAATAGAAGTGTATTTATGAATAATTTTTGATATGGTTCTTCTCTTACAGGAATGGTTATAAGTTCCTGTACTGTTCGGCTCGAGCTATAGGCATGGCAGACATCACTAAGGGTTACTTGCAGTGGGTAAATGATCAAGGAACGGTTCTACCAAAAGGGCCAGTGCTTCTGGCTCCCAGCAGCCTGTTCTCAGCCTTACACAGGTGAGCAGATACAGATCATTAATGTAGATCACAGCCATCTCTACCACTTCTGGTAATGTAAGTCGGGGTGTGTGTGTGGTTGTGTGTGTGGGTTTGGTGTGTGTGTGTTCGTTCGCAGGGAGGTGATTGAGAAGGAAGACGGAGGTGTTTAAGATCGCCTGTCTCACTGATATCAGAGATCTGTTCAGTCCTGTCACACAGCCCTTCTACGCCGCCTTCGGCAACAGAACTAATGTGAGCTTTCCTTCAGTGTTACAAACATGTGCATCTCCCAGAAATTATGGGAAGGCCTGACTGTATTTTGCGCCTGTGTGTAGGATGCATATGCGTATAAGGAGGTGGGTGTACCTGAGACTCACATATTCACTGTGAACCCCAAAGGAGAACTCATACAAGAAAAGACCAAAGGAAAACAAGTCCTCGTTAAGTCACATCTCACACACACACAGAGACAAACACACAGACACACTCAGACACGCACTCACACAGACAGAAACACACACACACACAGACACAGACACAGACAGACAAACACACTCACACACACACACACACACACACACACACACACACACCAGAGACAAACACACAGACACACTCAGACACGCACTCACACAGACAGAAACCCACACACAAAACACAGACACAACAGGACAAAAACACACTCACAAACACACACACACACACACACAGACAAAACACACACACACACTCGAACGCACTCACAGTGACAGAAACACAAACACACACACACACAGAACACAGACGACAACACCACTCACACACCACCAACACAGACACAGACAAAGACAAACACCTCACAACACACACACACACAGAGACAGACAGACAGACACAGAGACACAGACACAGACACACGCACGCACGCACACAGACACACGCACACAGAAACACACACACACACGCACACAGAAACACACACACACACACAGAGCAAACTCAACAGCACACACACGCACACAGAAACACCACACACACACACAGAAACCGACACGCCTGCACACACAGAAAACTCACACACACACACACAGGACAGACAGACAGGGGACACACACGCACACAGACACACGAACACGAAAACACACACACAGAAACACCACACACACACACACACACACAGACAACACACAAACACAAACACACACACAAAACACACAACAACAGAAACCACACACATGGACACTACAGTTTGGAAAATTAAGATTTTTTATGTTCTGAAGAAGTTTTCTGCTGCAAATTTGAATTTATGTGTCAAAAAATACAGTAAAAAAACAGTTATATTGTAAAAGTATTGACAAATAGTGTTTCTATGTGAATCTTGTAAAATGTAAGGTATTTCTGTGGATGCGCAGCGTATTTTAAGCATCATTCTAAGCTTCCCCCCAGGTGCACATGATCTTCAGAAAGCAGTATATATGGTGTTTTGCTGCTCAATAAATATTTCTGATTATTATCAAAGCTGAAAGTCGTGCTGCTGAATATTTTTGTGGAAACCGTGATGCATTTTATTTTCAGGATTCTTTGATGAATAGAAAGTTATTTGATTAATAAATATTATAGATGTCTTTAATGTCACTTTTGATCAATTTAATGCCATTCCTTGATGGAATTATTTTTTATTTTTACTGACCCCATACTTTTAAAATATAGTGTATCATATTTTCCACAAAAATAGTAAGCAGCAAATACTTTTTTTGTTAAAAATGATAATAATAAGAAAGGTTCTGGAGTAAAGCTGCTGAAAATTCAGCTTTGATCACAGGAATAAAATTACATTTTAAAATAATTAAAATAGAAAAGTTTCACAATTCACTGCTTTTAATGGATTTTGGGTCAAATAAATGCATCTTTGGGGTAGCAGAAGAGGCGTATTCAAAAGCAATTTAAAAAATCGACATTATTCCAAACTTTACCGGCATATACACAACCGAATGGTATCGTTAAGGAGTATTTCAACCAAATGATGTCGTCATTTTTACTCATTCGGGGTTCATTACTAATATTCACAATTTAAAAAAAGCGTCTTTTGTTGACTTGCGCGTGTGTGTATGTGTGGTGGGTGTGTGTTCTGTCTGTCTATGATGTTTGTGTCTGTCTGGTGTGTCTGTCTGTGTGGTGTTTGTGGTGTGTGTGTGTGTGGTGTGTGTGGTGTGGGTGTGTGTGTGTGTGTGTTTTTTTTTTTGTTTGTGTGTGTGTGTGTGTGAGTGGGGTGTGTGTGTGTGTGTGTGTGGTGTATGTGTGTGTGTGTGGTGTGTGTGTGTTTGTGTGTGTGTGTTTGTTTTTGTGTGTTTGTGTGTGTGTGTGTCTGTCTGTGTGTATGTCTGTGTGTGTGTGGTTGTGTGTGGGTGTGTGTGTGTGTGTGTGTCTGGTGTGTGTGTGGGGTGTGGTGTGTGGGTGTGTGTGTGTGTGTGTGTGTGTGTGTCTGTATATGGTTGTGGTTGTGTCTGTGTGTTCTGTGTGTCGGTGTGGTGTGATGTGTGCGAGATGTGCTGTGGACGTGCGTGCGTGCGGTGGGCGTCTGTCTGTCTGTGTGTGTGCTTGTGTGTGTGTGTCTGTCTGTGTATGTGTGTCTGTCTGTGTGTTGTGTGTTTTGTGTGTGTTTGTGTGTGTGTGGGGGTGTGTGTGTGTCTGTCGGTGTGGTGCGTGGCATGCGGTGAGTTGAATGTGGTGTGTGTGTGTGTGTATGTTTCATATACTCTCATCTCAGCGAGCTGGTGATCACTTCTGCCCCTTCATCTGTAAAGATCCAACCACGTCCTTCGACTGTCCCGAGTTCAGTCATTTCTCCTTCTGGAGAGAGCCGCTGCCTCCGCTGGACCTCGCTGACCTGATCTAGACACAAACTCTATCTGGAGTTCAGCTATACCTCTTTCTCAGCATTTCTTCTCATTGTCCTCTAATGTTTATATGAGCCGAATGTGTCTGTGCATTTACAGCCAAACCTGCTGTAGCATTAAACCAGGAGACACACACACACAACCCTGTGAATCTATGCAAACACAATGCTAATAGTATAACACTACACTGAGCATCTCTTTCTTCATCAGAATTGCCCAGAGAAGCTCTTTTGACCCCACAGATAGAAACAAACGCATTAAACTGTGCGAACGCCGCGTGTGCCTTCATATAAGCCCATGCACTGATCTGGGGTTCTCATTAATGTATGTTCATTTCAACTTCTCTGCCAAATAATGGCCTTTGACCGTTATTATTATTATGTGTTCCTTTTAAATAATTTTTACTATTACTTTGAGTGGTTACTGTAAGAGTGTGAGTTTGTTTTATCAGCTGAACTGTATTTTTATTTATTTTGAGCATTCAAATTAAGCTAAAACAAAGACAATCTGTATGTATTTGTCTTCCATTTGTTGTATTTAAAAGAACATTGAAACAATAAAAAAAACACTTTAAAGTTCACTCGACCGGACTTTCATATAGTTAGTGGTGTTTCCCAAAGTAAGCATCACCTGCTCCTTCATTAAATCCTCGCATCTTGCATACTTTATTTAAGGATGCATCCAAACGGTGAGCTCTGATAAAAGCATCCTGGTTAGTTTTATGCTAATATCTGTACAGTACAGGCAGTTCTGGCATAAAGAAGGACATATCAACCAACAACGCTGTTCAAATAATATTACTGAAATATTGAATATTATATACTCATGTTAGTGTTATTTTTAGTTAGGTACACGTCTGACTCTTTTTGACCAAAATAAAGAGATATTTTAGTAATATTAATATTTTCTTTTTATTTATTATAAAAAAAACCCTCTAACCTAGCATACTCTATTCTTTGACTTGTTTTTTTTTTACGCATTATATATATATTATTGCTCTTGTTAGTTTTGACTGCTTGTTTTGTCCTCATTTGTAAGTTGCTTTGGAAAAAAGCGTCTATGACTATGTAAATAAATGTTATAAATGCTTTGTAATAAAATGATATTTATTAAAAATATTTAAACGAGAAATAATTATAAAGAAAGCTACCCAATTTAAATTAAAAGGTCTCGTATCAACAATTAAAAGTCCTTTTTTTATGTTGACACTAACTGCAAAAAAGATGGTGAAAGATCATTGCTTATATGTTTTAATAAAAAATAACATTTATTTCCTAAACTTTTTTTTGGAAGTTTTTCATATCAATAGAGCCGTTTTATTATATTTTTTTCTTGCGTGGATTCAAATAAAAAACCAAAATAAAGATGAATCATCCTCATCGTCATCTTCACTCTTGTCTGTACAGTGTGTGGGTTTCAGATGCATCAGGAAGCAGCAGGGTTTGTTCAGTAAAGGTGTGTGTGGCTGTAAATGCAGATTAGCTGTGGCTCTCGATGCGAGGAGCAAAAGCGCAGGTAAGTGCATTATACACACATTAAACCGACCGTTCTGAAGTATTGTGGCACGAGCTGAACCCATAAATGACCGAATCGATCCGGGTGCTGGAGGCGGCGCGACGGTAACGCAATGGGGGAACCAAACTCACGGCTTCTGCGTCGCGTTCGGCTCGATTCACATGAAAACATCATATTGCGTTGCAATCATAACTGAACACAGCTCGACGTGCATTCTGGGTAAGACTCCCACGGTTTTATGCTGGAAAATGGCTGCACATGAAGAGCTAGAAGCTGCTCTGAGATTTAGTGCATGAAAGAGAGTGGCGTGGCTTAGCGGTTCACTGGGCAGCCGGCTGTTAGAGGAAGGTGTGAAGGTCGAGCCTCGCTTGCACTGACGCGCCGCTAGTTGGCGTCCCGTCGCTTCAGTTTCTGATCACAAATTATGTTTATTTCCAGATTAAAACGAGTACGGTGGCAGAGAAGTGCAAAGCAAATCACAATTCAGAAAACATTATAACAAGTCAGAAAACACAACGGCAAATCAGACAAACCGGAAAAGGTAGGTATAGTTTGAGACAGCGCCATTGGTTTGGGATTACTCACAAAATCCTGCTATTTTAACATAGTGTAAATAGCATTTGCTAAACATACTGCTTTTTTCACGTAGTTGTAAATAGAATCCATTGCTAATACAGGATTTGAAACTGGAGGGAAAAAAAGTTCGGCAAAAGGCGGGATGGAACCCGGGTCAATCGCGTCAAAAAGCCAAGGTTACGCACTTATCCATCTGCACCACTGGAGCTAATGATTTACAGCCACTTTTAACTAAATGTAAATAGATACTCCGTATTTTTTATTCCATAGTAAGGGCAGTTCATACAATACATTTAAACTGAGCTACTTTAATACCATCTCTGAACTTTCTACTACGACTCTGCTGTTCTTCGGCTGGTTCTTCTCTGTATACGGTGATTGACAGATGTCTCGTCCAGTCAGCGGTGAGTAATCCCAAACCAATGGCGCTGTCTCAAACTATACCTACCTCTTCCGGTTTGTCTGATTTGTCGTTGTGTTTTCTGACTTGTTATAATGTTTTCTGAATTGTTGTTGTGCTTTTTGAATTGTTATTTTGTTTTTTAGACTTGCATTTGCGTTCGTAATTTGTTATTTTGTTTTCAGAATTGTGATTTGCTTTGCACTTCTCGGCCACCGTAGATATCCTTTTGTTTTGAGCGCATCATATCAGCAAGACGGGCGATTATCAATATAATAAACTCAGTTTCTGTGTGGAAGCCCAATTCCGCTACAGGGGGAAAAAATCATGCTTATGTAAATCGTTGTGAGATTTAAAAAAAAAAGTTATGACATGAAACGTCGACAAACAGCTGTGACATAAAACAATTATGACAAAAGTTTTTGACCTTTTATGTCATAATTATGGCTTATTTCAACTTTTTATCTAATTATATTTTTTTCTCAGAATTTCTTTTTTTTCCCCATAATTTTAATTTTAATTCCAAAATTATGACGTAATTTAATAATATCATAATTATGACTTTTTTATCTCATAATGTTGTTGACTTTGTCTCATAATTATGGCTTAGTTACATTTTGTGATAATTGACTTTTTATCTCAAAAATTGCAACTTTTTATCTCATTATTATGACTTAGCATCTCACAATTTTGACTTTTTATGTCATAATTATGACATTTTCAAAATTATGATGTGCCAAAAAATTATGCTTAGGTAAGTCATTGATGTGAGATAAAATGTTTTTAATGTTCAATTATGACATAAAAAGTAAGAATTGTTTGGTAAAACTTATGACATAAACACAATTATCATAATTATGACTTTATTCTTATTATTCTTACTTATTATTGGCTTTTTATCTCAAACTTTCAACTTTTTAATCTCATTATTATGACTTAGCATCTCACAATTTGACTTTTTATGCCATAATTATAATTCTCCATGTTTTTTCCCATATGAGGTGGAAATGGGCTTCTAGGAAAGCCTGTTTTTTTTCTCATATTTCTCTTAAAATTGGGAGAGTTTTTGTCTGTTTGCGTTAAAGCCAAAGGAGCATTGATGTAACTGTGCTTTTCTCTGTCTGCACTGCACAGTCATGATGGCACACGGGTCTCCTGACGGCTGTTTGGAGTCAGAGCTCACCTGTCCCATCTGTCTCCATCTCCTCCTCGACCCGGTCACTCTTCCCTGTGCTCACAGTTTCTGCCTGGTTTGTCTGGAGACACCAGAGAGGGACAAAACTTCTGGATTTGATCAAGCACTTTGCTGCCCAGTTTGTGGACAGGAACATCTCAGCCCAGAGTCCCTGCCGAGAAACATCAAACTGAAACAGATAGTAGAGAACTACAAAGCCAGCAGCATCAGTGGTGAACTTCAGTCCAGTGCAGAAGACAAGCTAATCAATGACCGGCCATCTCCAGAAGATGCTGATGTGTGCAAATCAACAGATTCTGGGAAAAGCTCTCTGGTGGACGCTGAAACCAATGAACGGAGGTCTAGATTGAATCCCGTCATAACTAGTCTTCAAAAAAAGCTGGCTCTAGTAGATGATCTGGCGAGTAAGGAAAAGGCCAGAGAGGCTGCGGTTAAAGCGACACACGCCGATCTGAGGAAAGATGTGAGCAGCTTATTGGAGGAGATCGCAGAGCTGGTGAAGACCTACAGCACGACTGCTTTGAAGCTTCTGGAGGCCGAGTTGAGACCCAGAGAAGATGCTGTTGGGAAAAGAGTGCGAATGCTGTCAGACCTCCAGAAGCAACTGAGAACGGCCGAACTTCAAGTCAACACGTTAATGGACGAGGCGGATGACGCGTGTCTTAGTGACGTGGAGAACCAGGTCTCCAGCTTGACCCTAGAGCCTTTGCAGGACTCCTCCAGCGATCTGGAGTTATCCAGCAGTTTGAAGAAAGTCTGTGAGAAGATCGAGCACCAAAATACCCAACTCCGTCTCGGACTCGGATCCGCTCAGCGGGCTCTACGCGTCGTTCTCAACCCATCCGAGGTGACCTTCAACCCTGATACCATCCATCCCAACCTGGTCTTGTCCGAAGACCTCAAAACGGTGTCTTTTAGCGCGGCCAAACAGCCGTATCCGGCCAGATCTCAGAGGTTTTCCAGTTTCTTCCAGGCTTTGAGCTCCCAGAGCTTCGTCCGAGGAGAACATCTCTGGGACTTCCAGGCTGAAGGCTGTGCTTGGGTTCTGGCCGTGTGTTACGGCGAACTGCCCAGATCTGGTTCTGGAAGCGGTCTGGAGAGCAGCGCTGGATCCTGGTGCCTCATGTACTGCGATAACCTTCTGAGGGCGTACGAGAAAGGAAAGGACACGCCGCTTAGACGCACGCCGTCTCTGAAGAGGATGGAGATACGCCTCAGCTTTAGCACCGGCACTTTAGAGTTTAACAGCGTCAGCGATTTAAGTGGGGATAAAACTCACCTGCACACTTTTAAAGTCAGCTTCGTGCAGCCGGTGTATCTGGCTGTAAGGATGATGTCTGGTCAACCCAAAGCACACATCACTGTCAACTAGTGACTGACCACTAGAGAAACCCACTTGCTTCTGCATTGCTTTCACCTTATGCAACCAACTGCTAAAATAATTTCTCACACCTTATTCATCCATAATTATCCTGTTGTCACGATGTTATGATGCAATACGTCATTAATGTTCACTTACGCACTCAATGCATCTTGCTGCACTAGATTGTCACATGCATTCGGTTTGCATTATTTAATTTAATCAATATGCAGTGTTCCTCAACTCGTGTTTGACATTTGTTTAACTTCAATAATAATAATAGCATGTTTGTTAATACTTGCATTATTATTTTTTAATCAATATGCAGTGTTCCTCAACTCATGTGTTAGGTTTTGAGCATGTGACATTTGTCTAACTTCAATAATACAAGACCACTTTACATCGAAAACAATTCTAATTCTGTTTCTATGCTGTGCTTTTCTTTTAACATGTTTGTTAATACTTGTTTCTGTCTAAATTTAAATAAACAGCGTCTACCATTTTCTAGATATTTTATTATAGTGTATTATTTACTGTATAAATATAGTATCTATATAGTAAACCCTAAGGTTTGTTTTATTTTAATGTTGTCTTTTATTTTGAAGGGTCAAAAGGGCGGATAGACTTTTATTTTGAAGTGTAGTCTAGATAGTGGTGTCGTTTCGTTTTATTATATAAATATACATTTTAGTATTACTTATTATCATCAAAACTATGTAATGTTAAAGCATAGATGTGTACATGTGAATTATGTTTATAAATAAGATTTAAATATAAGTAATTTAACAAATAACACGTGCACATCATTAAATATTAGTAGTGCAATCTAAAATAACAAAAATAAAGCAAATGAAATAAAGATACGGTGCAGAGTAAGCTATAAAAAGTACACACATGTATTAAGTGGTCGCTTTGAGTCTTTTATTATGAAAGGTCGCATAGATGGCCGCCATCTTTGATATGGTGACGCATTGCATCAGGTTCATTCCGTCTGTAAACAACAAACACCGACGAAAGTTATTATGCCTCAGCTAATAACTTATGATCCCGTTAATCCTGAAGCACACCGCCTCTGATCTGAGAGCGTCAGCAGTTAAAGGTGAGCGCTGTGTTTGCGGTTCTGAGGAATTGTGTCATATGATACATGATCAAAGAAACATGTCAGTAAACATACAGACAGATTCAGCTTCACTGGCGCTTTATGCTTGAAACATTCCGATCTCTTACGAAATGTAACATTTTTTATTAAATCGATTCGAAAATGTTTGTGATGTCTGACTCCAAGTATATACGATTACAGTGTTTATTTTTATATTTTCTGTTTTAATAATTTCGTTGTGTGTTTTTGTCATTTTTATTAATTTTTAATAAAGTTTCAGTTGGCTTAATTTCCTTTTTTTTTCTTTTTATTTCACTTTTACTTCATTTCAGTTTTGTACTTAAACTTATGTATTTCAGTTTACATTTTTTTTATTTTAAAGTCCTTTTTGTGTTCAACTATTGTGTCTCATTCCCGCGGAGAAACTTTGTTACATTTCACGAATTCGAAACATTCCGATCTCTTACGAAATGTAACATTTTTGATTAAATTGATTTGAAAGTGTTTGTGATGTCTGGTTTAAGCCAGTCAGTAAATTGTCAAATTGGGGCTGTTATATTAATATTATTCATATACTGTTACAGTTTTTGTTAATATTTTAATTAGTGTTTTTTTTTTCATTTTAACTTTAGTAATATTGCTATGTGCTTTGTCATTTTTATTAGTATTTTTAATTATATTTCAGTCTAGCCTTAATTTCTGTTTATTTCAGTTCATGTTTCACATTTCAGTTTTAGTCATTTTAGTACTTAAATTGATTTATTTCAGTTAGTTGCAAAGACAACAAGTCCTTCTTATGTTGGACTGTTGTGTCGTTGTGTTAAAATGACACAGTTGTGAATCTAATCATCTGTATTTTTTATTATTAACTCCTAGAAATCAGTGTTTTGCATGCAAATAGTAGTTTGTATGTTATATGTGTACGTCTGAGTGTAAACTGAAGCAGAGGTTTAATCCAGAATGCTGGAGACGGTGACTGATGGGGGAAGTTTGCTCCGTTATGCCAATACCAGTGTGTTTCCCACCGCGGACAACAGCTCTGAGTTCAACCCTGACCATGAGAACAACATCACCAAACCACACAGATGCCTGCAGATCCTGTACGACGACATCGGGCACTCCAGGTACGGCCGTTTCTGCTGTAGGACACATACGTGTGCTTGTTACTGTGAAATATCACTGCACATTCATGCATGTCTGATATATGAGTTACTGTAAATATGCGAGAAGTCTGGGATCTTTGCCAATGCCTGAATGTAGTTTCTAAGCTCATATACTGAAGAGTTTCTCTCAGATACAGATGATCTTGTGTGGGAACAGTAGACGCTTGTGTGAAGCGTGTGATCTTAGTGCTGGAGGATTTTTTACATGAGCTTTCAGTTCTGCTTTGGTTTCTGTGCTGTAACGACTCCTCTGTAATTTTATTAAGATTCTCCTGGGCTTTGTGTTCCTTTGAGGACTTTCGTGTCACTGAATGTCTTCAGTGACGGCAGATGTTTGGTGGTTTTCATGACAACTCTCCTTGTTTTTTAAAAAATCATAAATCAGCAAATTAACTAGAAAGAAAAACAGGTCTATAGTTTTGTGTTGTCTGTTGAATGTTGTCGGTAAACTTCCGAGAAAAGATTTTCAAACTTGCACCAAAAAAAGAACAATATTTCCTGTGAAACTTGAGCTGTGGCAGTCAGAATGATATTCTCATTACAATAATGTTTTATTTTAAACTACTGTTCAGAAGTTTAGTGTCAGTAAGATGTTTTTGAAAGAAGTTTGTTCTGCTTATTAAGGCTGCATTTATTTGATCAAAAATACAGTAAAAACAAAAATATTGTGAAATATTATTATCATTTAAAAAACTGTTTTCTATGTGAATATCTGTTAATATGTAATTTATTTCTGTGATCAAAGCTGAATTTTCAGCATCATTTCTTCAGTGTGTGTGTGTCTGTGTGTGTGTGTGTGTGTGTGTGTGGGTATGGTGTGTGTGTTGATGTGTGTGTGTCTGTGTGCTGTCTGTGTGCTGTCTGTGTGCTGTCTGTGTGCTGTCTGTGTGCTGTCTGTGTGCTGTCTGTGTGCGTCTGTGCGTCTGTGTGTGTCTGTGTGCGTGTGTGCTGTGTGTGTGTGTCTGTGTGTATGTGTGTCTGTGTGTGTGTGTGTTTGTCTGTGTGCTTGTGTCTGTGTGTGCTGTGTGTGTGTGTGTCTGTGTGTGCTGTGTGTGTGTGTCTGTGAGTGTGTGTGTGTGTGTGTCTGTGAGTCTGTCTGTGTGTGAGTCTGTGTTTCTCTCTGTGCTCTTGTGGGCTGGTGGTGGTGCGTCGTGTGGTGTCTGTGTGTGTGAGCTGTGCGTGTGTGTGTGTGTGTCTGTGTGGAGTCTGTGTGTGTGAGTGTGTGTCTTTCTGTGTCTGTGTGTGTGTGTGTGTAGTCTGTGTGTGTGTGTGTAGTCTTGTATTGTAGTCATAAATGGCTGGTTTCTGTGCTGTTTAATGAACACTGTGTCACAGCAGTAAAGCCTCTGTTTTGGTCTGATTCTTGACTGTACCTCTATGTTTCTCCGTCAGGGTTCGTTACTGGGACGTGATGCTGCTCGTCCCAAACGTGGCTTTCCTGGTCTTCCTGATGTGGAAGCTTCCTTCTGCTCGCGCTAAGATCCGTCTGACCTCCAGCCCCATATTCGTGGCCTTTTATATCCTGGTAAGCAGCAGAAACGGCAGTGTGTAAGTTTGCGTTCAGTGGGAGCCTCTGCTTTCTGTCACTCCACACCTGTGCTGTGCTGCTCAGGTTTGCTGTAACGGACTCTTTCTCTCGTTCAGGTGTTCGTGGTGGCGGCTGTAGGAATCACACGTGCCATCGTCTCCATGACCGTCAGCACATCCAGCGCCGCCACACTCATAGACAAGGTGAAAACACACACATGAGGACTTCATAGTGACGTCTGTGAATCTTGAATTAATTATGGTACTATATAGCTACTAACAAAATCCTAATCCTGGTGTTTTCATGAACCATTATTCTTCTCATGACACTAACAAAAAGCCCTTTTTTATTTGAGCTTTTGTGGACATAGTTCTGTACTTTTGCTCTGTCTTGCACTGAAAATATATTCATGTTTAAAAACATTTAATGTCTTTAGGCTTTTCTAGCCCTTCCAAATACTCTCGTATTTTCTCCATTCAATGCAAAATCAACGAATGCTGAAAGAGTACTTCAATCCAGGGTCAGAAATGAACAAGGGCCACAGAACGTGATAAAAACGGCTAAATATTCAGCAGCTAGTGCTGGGGTCAAAACATGACTCTATTGACTCTAAATGCCTCTATTTTATCCTGTTATCTAAGCTTTGATATTGTGATTTCATTATATTCCATTCCAGACCTATCAGGTTTGCTACTTATTTGTTGTGTTTTGACACACACTCAATTTTCAGTCAGAAAATGTTTATACTGCGAGAACTTTTATGCATTAAACTGATCAAAAGTGACAGTAAAGACATTTATAATGTTACAAATAAATGCTGTTCTTTTGAGCTTTCTGTTCATCTGGGAATCCTGAAAAATAAAACTCATCACGGTTCCTACATAAAACATGCAGCAGCACAGCTGTTTTCCGCATTGATGATAACAGAAATGTTCTCGAGCAGCCATATTAGAATGCTTTCGGGAGTTATGATGCTGGAAATTCAGCTTTGATCATAGAAATAAATTACAGTTTAACAGATAATCACATAGAAAACAGCTATTTTAAATAATAAACTATTTCACAATTTGACTGTTTTTACTGTATTTTTGATCAAATAAATGCGGCCTTGGTGAGCAGAAGAGACTTCTTTCAGAAACATTTAAATCTTACTGACGCCAAACTTTTAAACAGCAGTGTATTTAGTGGAATGTGATAGTCGGTGAGAAGTTGAGGTGGAGCAAGTTATTATATTATGTTGATGGATTATAAAAACAAACATTTATTTAATTACAATAATGTGACTGATGAATCCTTCATAATCAGAGCAGGAACATGAATTAAGAAAGTAAATACAGTCTGTTCTGGCTTCATGTGTTGACTCGTGTTAGGTTTGCTGATGCTGTAATAAACGAACACAGTGAGAGGATTGTGCTGTAATTGTGGTGTAAATCATCAGGGATTTCTGTGTGTTTACAGGTGCTTTGGGAAATTACTCGGTTCTTTTTATTGGCTATTGAGCTCAGCGTCATCATACTCGGACTGGCTTTTGGTACGTTCCTGCGTTATCAGTCTTAACTATTATTTTTTTTGTTTACTTTTATTTTGATATTTTTGTTGTCATTTTAAGTTTAGTAATTTCATGTGCTGTCATTTTTTTAAGTATTTCCATTTAGCTTTATTTTTATTTCAGTTTTAGTCATTTCAGTACTTAAACTTATTTTATTTCAGTTAGCAGCCAAAGCCACATTTTTAATTTTAATTTCAAAAATTTGATTTCAGCTGTTATCAATTTATTTGTTTGAATTTTTTTTTTTTAAGGGGGGTTTTTTTTAGGGTGTTTTGGTAACACTTTAGTTTAGGGACCAGAACCTACTATTAACTAGTTGCTTATTAGCATGCATATTATTAACATATTAGCTGTTTATTAGCACTTATAAAGCACATGACCATATTCTACATCCCTAATCCTACCCAATACCTAAACGTAACAACTACCTTACTAACTATAAACGCAGCAATTTGAAGGAGTATATTGGGGCAAAAGTCATGGTTAATAGTTAGTTAATATTGAGAATTGGTCCTTAAAATAAAGTGTGGCCTTTGTTGTAGTTTTAGTTAACAATAGCAACGCTAGTGGCAGTGACTTCCATGTTTTGTGAATGTACATGTTGCATTGTAACTTACTGTGCCGTTAGAGCCCATGAAAACGAAGCAGGTTTTTTTAGTATGTGCTGCACTTCCTGCTAAAGTGCGGTGTTTGCTGATTGTGTTTGCTCAGGCCATCTGGAGAGCAAGTCCAGCATCAAGCGTGTGTTGGCCATCACTGCGGTGCTGTCTCTGGCCTACTCCATCACACAGGTGTGTTACACAACAGCCATTTACTACACATCTATATACATTTATTGGGGAAAAAATAGCTATATATATATATATATTAGGGGTGTAACGATACATGTATTCGTATTGAACCGATCGGCACGCATTACAAACCGAACGATTCATTTTAGTAATCCTATTACATTTGGAAAATAAAAGAGCTTGAAGTGTGTGAAATATAATGTACTCCAGGTTGTGACGGTGAGGTAGTTCGTAATAGTTTTCTTTTATTCGCTTTTAAATGACTTGTAAATGCTGGTGCGCATTTTACTTTCACTTTCCAATTCGGCGTCAATTGATAAATAGACAACAACAAAACAGTACGACAAAATCACATAACCATCGATGTGAATTTATTAACAAATACAAATACACCATGCTATAGGCCTAATATAAAATTACAAATAACTTACACAAAGTTTAAATTAGGGCTGCACAATTAATTGAATTTCTAATCGCGATTACAATTATGGATGACATTACGTAACGTCAAAGGCGACAATTAGTCGTTCAAAGGCCACTTATGTTATTCTGCACGCTTAAGATATGTTTTTTTCTTTCTACAGGTTATCTTAAGGGTTTTAGTTTTAGTATAACATTATAATACCATTCATATTTTTATAATTTAAAGAAGAAACCAATCCGATGTGTATTTGACGTTTATAGAAAAGCACTACAGGTTTTTCAGTTGGAGTGTTTTCAGCTTGTTTATTTTCATATAAAATTACGGCATGCAGTTGCATCAAACAATGGTATAAACATCATTAAATGTAAATTGTGATAATCGTAATTAATAATCGCAATTACTTTCATCATAAACTAACATCATACTTTATGATGTTAGTTTAAATAAATTTAAAAAAAATAAAAATCAAGGAAATTTCTCTGGCATTTCTTTGTTTTTGCTGTATCGAAAACGTACCGAACCGTGAATTTTGTGAACTGTTACACCCCTAATATATATATACTGTGTATATATGTATATCCTTAACAAAACATCTGTTGAGTTGGATGTTAATTCAGAAACTGCTCTGACTGAAGTGTGTAAAAACACACTTATCTGTGGTAAATTCACTTCTAGTGAGTTATTGCTTTAATGCAGCGTCTCTTGCTCTCTCAGGGGACTCTGGAGATTCGTTTCCCGGACAAACATCTCTCCGCTAAAGACTTCAACATCTACGGCCACGGCGGGAGGCACTTCTGGTTGGCCAGTTCCTGTTTCTTTTTCCTGGTGCCTAATTAATTACTTCTCCTTTCTTTTGAAACCACCTTGTGTTTGTGTATTTAATTATTAATGTTTAATTCCGCGTTATAATCCGTTTTAGGTGTATTCTCTGATAGTCATCCTACCTAAGACTCCAGTCAGAGAGAGGATCTCGTTGCCATGTGAGTACACGCAGGGTTTGAGTGTTTATACTGTACAGTAGGAATCGTTCACAGGATGATGTGAATGTGTTTCTGGTTCTCGTGTCGCAGCGAAGAGGAGTTTTTACGTGTACGCTGCCATCCTGTCCCTGCTCAATCTGGTTCAGGGTTTGGGAAGCGCGCTGCTCTGTGCCAACATCATCGAAGGCCTGTGGTGAGGATTCATCTCTTTCTGTCAAACATACACTGCTGGATATTAGCAGTGCAATTAGCCTGTTAACAGATAATGCATTGTATACATATATATATACAATGCATGTAAGATGCAACAGATATATATATATATATATATATATGCATATATTAGAGATGCACTGATACTAAATTTCTCAGCTGATACTGATAGCCAATTATTCAGAATGATATCTGCCGATACCAATAGTTAGTTTTTCTTAAGGAACAAAATCTCTCCCAACTAATGCTGTAAACATTACCGGAGGACCTCTAATATGGTACATCATATTAGAGGTTACCAATAACACAAAACTTTGTATTCAATTATATTTATTTTCAGATATAATAATTCATTCAATTGAAAAAAATGTTTGTATACAAAACAGGCCTTACGAAAATTAACTATGGTTTTACTACAAATAAAACCAAATAAACATGGTTACTGTGGTTAAACCATGGTAGCCACAAGTTAACAGGGCATTGGTATTTGTCGTAAAACTGTGCTTATATCAAGGAAATCAAAAGCCAAAAAAAATGGTTACTAATGTTAGTAAGGGAATGCACATAAGGGTGTTTTTGTATAAAAAAAAATTTTTTCATGAATAATCCTGACAGGTTTATTCTACATCTATATATATATATATATTATTATATATATTATTATATATATAGATTATATAATATATATATATACATTCATTCCGTTTATTTTGTGCTATAACTTGTATTAAAGTGAAAGAGACTCGCGCTGCCGCTTGAACTGAAGTGGCTCTGGTGATCTGTCACGACACATCTAAGAGTATCAAAACGGCATTTATTGTTTGAATTTTGTGATAAAATGCACAGAATTTGAGAGCTGAGAGTTTGTTTCTTATCAGAAGTAACAAAGCACAAATCTCGTTGTGAGCATTGGAGGCATGTTACAAATAATGTTTTGTGAAGGGAAACCCGTGGATCTGGCAACCCTGACTTAAACTATGGGTGATCCATAGGGTCAATTAAACCCAGTGTTTACGGCGCTGCGTTAATGCGTTGTTATTGCTTTAACTTGGACAACACAAGAAAGATTTTCTTCACACAAGTTGCGGTCTGACACGTCTGGCCCTTTTGATTGACTGGAAATAATCGGCCCTGATCTTTGGCTGATAGTGCAGGTAATCGCTTTTTTGGCCAATGCCAATTATTGGCCGATACATCAATGCATTTCTAATAGATGTGTTATCGGCATTCATTTTGAGTGAAAAGATTGAGAAATGAACGTGGATTTGACAATTTCTTTGGTTTTTCTCATGAATTGAGAATACTACAAAAACAACAGAAATACTGAATAACTTTAAAAAAAACTTAAATATGTCTTAATTTTATGTCATACTATTTATTTGTTTTATCTTCAAAATGCTAAAAATGATTTCTGTCCCAGTTTAAATGGATGCCAGATCATCAGCGTGGTTTCAAACGCTGTATCTGCTCCTCTGTGTGTTTGCAGCTGCGTGGATGTGACCACATTCCTGTACTTCTCCGTCTTTGCTCCTCTGATCTATGTGACGTTCCTCAAAGGATTCTTTGGGTAAGTAAGTCCACCTGCTGTAGATGCTTCACTCTGTCACAGGATATTACAGTGTCTGTAACTGTACTCACAGAGCAGATGAACAAGCCGCTGTGGTTTTCAACTTCCTCAAAATGCCATATTCTACACCTTTGTTGGACTTTATTTTTAATTCAGGCACCAAAAGCAGTCATGCAGCGTGAACTGGGGAAGTTTTGAGTTCACATCAAACTCTTTTATTTTAAGAGAGCAAGAGAAATGCTGTTGTCCATGATATGGCTGCACTAAACACCACTTTAAAGACACGTTGCCATCCGTCACATTATCGTACAAGCTTGTGCTCTTTCTGTTGAACGTCTGTGAATGGATGTCTTTTGTGTTTGGATAGTTTTAAACTGAATTTTACAGAAATTATCCAAAGATGTGGTGAAATCAGAGCACTTATGATACCAAGAAAGGATAAAAGTGGTTATTTCCCTGTTCCAAACCTTTTAAAAGAAAAAAAAATCCTATGCAGTCTTTATTGAGGTGCCTAAAAGTACAAAAAGAGTTTTTAAAAACACGATTACAGATGTCACCGACAGTCATTGTGGTTTTAGACATATTGTACAAAATGATACATGCACTTTATTTGGATGCCACTAATATTATATGGTTTTTGCATATTGATAATTCATAGTTAACATACATAATTTCTCCTCAATAACATTAAAAGCATAAAAAAGATTACCATTATGTTCTACCATTCAAAAAGTTTTGGGTCGAAAAAACCAAGGCAACATTTATGTGATCAAAAACACAGAAATTTTGTGAAATATCGTTACAATTTTTATGACTGCTTTAGATGTAAATATACTTAGCATCATTACTGCAGTCATCAGTGTCTATGGAAGCTCATTTCCACCTCGTAAGAAAAAAAATCATAATTATGACATGATTTTGAAATTACGAGATACTGAGCCATAATATAAAAAGTCGCTATTTTGACACAAAAAGCCGATATTGAGAAAAAAAAAGTCCTAATTATGACAAAAGTGAAAATTATGACATAAAAAGTCAAAATTGTCACAATTGTTTTTGTCATAATTGTGAATTTTTCAAAAAAATATAGACTTTTTATATCATAAGTTTGACTTATCTCATAATTGTCCTTTTTTAATCTCATAATTATGTAATTTTATCTCGGTTAAGTTTAACTTCAGTGTCATGGCCCTTTTCTGACACATAAAAAACATTTAGAAATCATAAATTTATGAGATAAACAAAGTCTGATTATGAATTATGATACTAAGTCATAATTATGAGAGAAAAAGTCATGATTATGACCTAAAGGTACATTTTTGTCATTTTGTTTTATGTCACAATTATGACTTTTTCTAATAATTTCGACTTTTATCTCATTATTTTGTTTTTAATGTGCTCCCATGAGAGTCACGTGATCTTCAGAAATCATTCTAATATGCTGATCTGCTGCTCAAGAAACATTTCTGACTATTATCAATGTTGAAAACAGTTGTGCTTCTCATATTTTTGTGAAACTGTGAGACATTTTTTTTCAGGATTCTACGATGAATAGAAAGTTCAAAAGAACAGCATTTATTAGAAATATAATTTTTGTAACTTATCAATGTCTTTACTGTCACCTTTGATCATTTCATGCGCTCTTTGCTGAATAAAAGTATTAATTTATTTCAAAAAATCATACTGACCTCAAACTTTTGAACAGTAGCGTATGTTTAAAAATGCATTCAATGATAAGAACAGCAAGAATGACGTCCTGTCCAAAATGAAACTATTTTAATATGATCTTTAGGCTCAAGATGACAGTCTTCTTCTAACATCCTCCTCATTTCCCTTCAGTTCCGAGCCCAAAATCCTCTTCTCCTACAAGTCACAAATCGATGAGCCGGAGGACTCTGACGTTCACCTGCCCAACACCTCGTCCTCGGGTCTGGGCCGGAAGGATCTGGATCACGGCTCGTACTCCAGCACGCAGATCGACGGCTCCGGAGCATATCTGGACGACGTGGTGTCGGGGCCCTTCAGCGGAGGACACAGCATCAACAGCATCGACAGCGACCGCTGGAGGGCCCTCAACGCCTGAACACGCTTTAACACTGACCTGCACCATGCTGTTCAACACAGACCAACATTTGAGCTCAGTCTGTCATGTGCTGCCTTGATTTGGGAACAGTTTTCACAGTCAGTGCTGTTATTTAAAGGGTTAGTTCACCCAAAATTGAAAACTCTGTCATTATTTATTCACCCTCATGTTGTTCCAAACCCGTCAGACCTTTGTTCATCTTCGGAACACCAATTAAGATATTTTTGATGAAATCCAAAAACTTTCTGACCCTGCATAGACAGCAAAGCAACTGAAATGTTCCCAAGTCCAGAAACGTAGCAAGGAGATCGGTAATATAATCCATGTGACATCACGGGTTCAACTGTAATTTTACGAAGCTACGAGAATACTTTTTGTGCGCAAAAGGAAAAAAAACGACTTTATTCAACAATTCGTCTCCTCCGCGTCACCCTGTAGCGCCTTTTTGGAGAATATCAGCTGGAAGTAAACAACGTATGCTGTTCTGTGTCACCTGCGTCACACCATATCTGTTTCCTACGTTGTTGTGATTTAATCTGAACGAAAACAGTATATCCGTGTGATGCAGCTGACACAGAACAGCACACGCTGTTTACTTCCAGCTGATATTCTCCAAAAAGGCGCTACAGGGCGAAATGTTGGCTCATATTTTGATGCTCGTGTTTATTTTGCACTGCATTTGCTTGCTAGTTTGAAAGCTTAAGGACCCTGAAATCTACTTTGACTGTGTTCATATGCTTCATGTGGACCGAGCGTTCATCTAGACATTTGTAAAAACATTATTTTCTCAGTAGGAAGACAGAATTGTTGAATAAAGTCGTTTTTTTACGCACAAAAAGTATTCTCGTAGCTTCGTAAAATTACAGTTGAACCCGTGATGTCACATGGATTATTTTACCGATCTCCTTGCTACGTTTCTGGATTTGGGAACATTTCAGTTGTATTGCTGTCTATGGGAGGGCCAGACAGTTCTCAGATTCCGTCAAAAATATCTTAATTTATGTTCCGAAGATGAACGAAGGTCTTACGGGTTTGGAACGACATGAGGGTGAGTAATTAATGACAGAATTTTCATTTTGAGGTGAACTATCTCTTTAAGATTGATTTCAGTTTTATTCCATGAATCCAACATTCCTTGTGAAACACCAGTGCTCTTGATTCTACATTTGTGTACTCGGCGCTGTACCGCGGGCAGGTTTATTGGACTTTGTGACTTGTGTAATCCAATATATTTCTGCTGAAACCATAATCCATCGCTGTTAGCTCATCTCTAGGTGATTTCAGACTAGTTTCTGAGTCATGATACTGATACCGGCGAAATGTTGGCTCATATTTTGATGCTCGTGTTTATTTTGCACTGCATTTGCTTGCTAGTTTGAAAGCTTAAGGACCCTGAAATCTACTTTGACTGTGTTCATATGCTTCATGTGGACCGAGCGTTCATCTAGACATTTGTAAAAACATTTATTTCTCAGTGCTATATCATAGTTTTGAAAATATTTTCTTTGGATTTTTATTTATTTTAGTTATCTGATGAGTTTTAGACTTGGGCTCAGTTCTTAAAGTGAAAGCTTGTATTGTGAGCTTGATCTTTGTGCGTCTTTGTAATTGATAATGAAAACGGAACCGGCTCAAGTCAGGTTTGTCATAACATCATTCCATGTGGGAGAAAGTGGGGAAAAAAGGACCATACTGGGAAAAAGCATTTGTTTTATTTCATAAAATACAAGAAGTTAATTACAATACAAATTTTTTGTTGCACAGAAAAAGATTTAAAAAATCTTCAATTAAATTTGGCCTGAATAAAATGCTTATTTCTCATTGCTCTTTAAATATGAGTTGAGCATGAAGAGAAGATGTGTCATGATTAAACTGTACCTATGTAGAGATGGGTGTGAATGATCTGCTATGGATTTATGAACAGTGGATTTTAAGTCTTAATTCATTTAGCAGTTTTAATTTTTGCACTGAAACGCCACTGGAAATGAGTTGTAATATAATCTGAAATTCAGTGCAAATTGTCATTTTGCTCACAACCAATGCTTCGCTCTGCGTGTTTATTTCATTTTTTTAGTCAGTAGAAGCATATCTCAAATATATTCTGTGTTTTTTCTTCCCCTGAAATGCTTTGTTTAAGACCAGGGTATTTGTTCTATCAGTCTATAGCAGCAGATTAAATGTTATGAAGCTTATTTTGATCAGATGAACACTGAGCTGAAGTCCAGCACTGTCTGGAGTCACGCGGACAGCCGAGGACTTTTATTTTGGAACACACTTCCAGTGACGTATCGGAAGTGATTTTCACAAGCAGGAAGTCGTCAGCAGTAAAAAACAAACACAAAAAACTCGTCAGCAGTTGTGAATTACACTTTTTTTATTTTCATGTAATCAGTAAAAAAATGGTTTCTTTTACATTTCAACATTCTCGATAAATACATCGTTTCCATTCCGTGGCGTGTCCTCCATAGTATGGAGGACGAAACATGCAAAAACAATAAATAAATAAATACGCAAATAAATAAATGTGTATAAATACACAAATCCTTGTTTGAATACATATAGAAATAATTAAACGTGTGATTAAAGTAGGCAAATAAATAATATAAATTGGTGGACAGATGGAAAATGTTTAAGGAAATGCTAAACTCATCCTATTTATTTTCCTTTGATCACTCGTTTATTTCTGAATGTAGTTCCACATTTATTTTTCCTCTGTGCAACATGCTAATGAGAGGGAGTCAACCATGGACTTGCTCGGGTCATGTGATAGCTGGGGGCGTGGCTTTCCCCCTGAAAGGAGATGCATGGTGTTAATCCAGTACAGCCTAGTAAAGTCACTTTTGCCGTTCAGCAGAGCAAGATGCATAAAAAAACTGAGCTGTATTGTCCGTACAGTATCTGTGGCTTTACAAACAACCCAACAAAATGGCCAAAGTCGTTTCCTGACGTCACTTTTTGTAACCCAATCGAGTCTCCAGCTAGAGACAACTGTAATATCAGTATCCCACGGTCATCGTGAGATGCCTGCTATGAAGTGGTTTAATCGAGGAACAGACAGTTTTTTCACATTAGTTATCAGAACAGAAAATACAAGTGACAAAAGTTTGTTTATTAAGCAAATAACGGGTCAGTATTGCAATTAAGAGCTATGTAAGCATTGATATTTTACATTGGCCACTTAAACTCTTTTATGATTTAGCTCTCTCATGATTATAACTACAAATTAGCCCTATGAAAAAGTGTAAGATAATAATCAGTCCCCTTGACTGATGAAGTTAATATGCATGCGCAGGCAAACGCTGAAGCGCATCACACACGA
>JADLZN010000717.1:37500-112500 GCA_018155175.1 Sinocyclocheilus anophthalmus
ATATATTATATCATTGACCGGCTCAATATGGCAAATTCAATCAAGATTAAATTTGAGGCAGGATTATCTGTTTGTTCAACCCATGGCAGACAAAGATGTGTACAAGAAGACCTGTTTGAAAACAGTCATTGTTTGTGCAATTTCAATTGGTGATGCTAGTGTACACTAGTTTTAAACGCACACACACACACACAGTGGATGTGATGCTCTGCTTATACAATCACACACCTGAATCTTTTCTCTCTCTGTGTCTCCTGCTCTATTGAGGTGAGACCTTTAATCGTCTCTCGTCTGTCATGTGAGCGTTATACTGCTGCAGACTGTGTGTGATGCTTTAAAAGACGGCTCACATTTTTAAGATTCAGCCTACACACCTATCTGAAAACTTTGGTTTACGCTACTCAGAGTAGAAAATCTGAGCGTGACCCAAATGCATCTCACACAAACACACACACACACACACACACACAGAGGAAAAAAGATCCTGATCCCACTGGCTTTCTCTTCTGCATATCTATCTTCACTCTTCACACTGTAGTGTAATATTCATGTCCTTCATCTTAAAAAGGGTTTGTGCTTTTCACTCTGTCAAGATTTTCAAGAATAAATCAGACTCAGCTGCTCGTGTTATCAGATGAAGCTCTAACGGACCGATCAGACTGATATCTGCTCCAATCTGAGAGACCTTAACTAGACATAGAGGTGTAATTTCCTTCATTATTATTCATACAGTCAGAATACACAAATCTATACCACTTAAAAATATCCTTGACTAATTTTCTGATATTTTCCTCTAATGCTGCATGTAACAAAGTTAAAGACTCTAGTCTTTTTGTTCCTGCACTCTAAAAACATGTTTGTAAATGAAACAAAGATTATCAGAGTGCTTTACACAGACTGTGTTTATGTTCAAGATTTCATGTTTAGTTAATGTGCATCACATAACCAGCTCCATGTGTACAGCTTTTCTGGTGTAAGCTTGCTCGGTAGCGCACCCGGTACAGCATTGTGTTTGCAGTGCACGAGATCCTGTGAAACACAATAAAAGACTTGTAGAAGCACCATAAAATGGCATGATTGCTTTAGCAAGTGTGGTTTTAACTCTCATTTGCTTTTGTTAACACTCTCAGTCAGTTTTAGTGTAGGCGGTACATTATTTTCAAATGCAATAGAGCCATTTTTAGTGCTACTCATCAGACATTTCATTTCCAGTTGCTGCAGTATGTTCAACAACGTAGTAAAACATTGTCAGATTCATGTTCATTCATGTTTTACCGTTCAAGCACGGTAAAATACGTTTTGTCTTTGTCCTGTTCCACCTTTAAATGAATTTGAGAGTTTATGCATGTGTTTGTTAACCCGAACACATGCGACACATCTGCTCCAGCTGTGCTGTCACTGTATTTCATCAAAGAGACATAAACAGTGTGTTTCTGCGTCTGCACTTTTACTGCGGTAATGTTTTAACACAGAAAGACAGCTCAGAGCGGGAAGTCCTGAGACGCTTCACCAGAACTGAGACTCAGAAACAAGAGAACAAGCCGAGAATCATTATCTCTACAACATTATCTGAGCTTTAGTTCTTTGCTGTGTATCCCATTAGACTCAAACTTCTCCGAGGGAGGAATTATGGGATTTCAGCAGCAGCACACGTCTCTTGATAGAGATGTTTGATAAGGCGTTCATCATTACTGTTACTAGTTAGTGATCTGAACAAACTCCTTAAAGGCATAGTTCACCTAAAAATGACAGTTCTGTTAATAATTACTCGCACTCGTCTCTCAGACTGATGATTTCTGATGCTTTTTTTTGTCCCTCTTGTTCCTTTCTACCTCTTGCATCGGGTAATTGTAGATTTAATAAGATAACGGAGTCTAATTACTCCAGCTGCGTGATGATACAGACTGAGATGGTAATTACACTGATAGATTATAATCACGTACAGCGTGTTGTTTTTGTGTCTTGCTGAATTTAACAGCTCAGAGCTGAAGGAACGAGCAGATATTACAGCGATAAAACTCAACAGACCGTATTTCACACTCCTGAAGCATTGATTTGTTTCCCTGAAGTCCATTTATAATTTCAGTCAAGGTTTCTTGCACCAAAAGAGTCATAACTTAAGTTTTCATGACCGTTTTCACTCCTTACTATTAAATCTTTTTGATACTGTACCTTTAAGACTTCTTCTCCCATAGACATTTCTGAACTCTGTTAGTTTAGTATTATTTTTACAATTTTTAATAATATTTTTAATTTTTGATTTTCAGTTTCATTTTAGATTTTTTTTAAAATATATTTTCAGTTCAGTTCATTTCTGGGGTGTGTTTGCCCTTTGTTATTATGTTGTCCTCATATTTCTTTATATTTTTGTTTATTTGTATTTTTCTACTTTTTAATTTTCTGGTTTTAAAAAAAACGTTTTTGTTTGTTTTTTTTTCCCGTTGTTTCCATACTTCAAGTACTTCTAAATGAAAATAATAAACGTTGCCTTGAAAACTAGGCGTGAAATAAATAAATTTCAATAACATAACATTTTTGTGTTATATTTTATTAATTACAGCTAACCGGTTATTTTATTTCAAATAACAAAGTGTTTTTTTTAAAATAAGGATTTAGTTTTAGTTTAACCATAATAACCCTGGTTTCGAGAGTTAATTTCTGAGCGTAGTGTTAGTTTAAGTAAATTATTTATACACTGTTAATTATAGTTTTGGATGAGTTTTTCTTTTTATATTTTTCAGGAGTCTGCATTTCATTTTATTTAAGTTTTAGTAATTTTGTTTTGTGTTATTTTTTATTTTTATAATGTTTAAACAGAATTAATTTATTTTTATGTCAGTTTTTAGTAATTTTAGTACTCCAACTTCCATTTTTTTGTTTTTCATCTAATATTTATATTTTATTTTCAGCTTTATTTCAATTACCTGTCAGTAGTTCCAGTAGTTTTAGTTTAACTGGAACAACTTTGTTTCTGAATGAACCATAGTTTCAGTTCAAACGTATGCGGTTTTGTGTTGTGAATGTTAGTTTTTGTCTACTTAACCTTTATATCAGATGTTTATTTAAGAAAAGCAAGCCAATCCTGTGCTCCATCATTCCAGTATTATTGTAGCAGTGGTGAGTAGCAGCTAATTTTTCAGACAAACATCTAGCTGCTGGTAAAAGTTTATCTGAGGCAGACGCACTGAGTGAGATGTGAAGATCTCTCATGAATGGGAAGCTGTGAATGTAATGTTCTGCACTGCTGTGTTTTGTAATTGGGATAATTGCCGTGCAAATGCCCATAAAACTCGCCAAATAAAACGTTACGGCGTCTCATTCGGTGTCCGCTGGCTGAGAGATGTACTGACAGAGCTAGAAAATAATGGCACTGCTTTAATTGAACCTGTGAGGATGCTGAAGAGCTCCTTCATACACATTTAATAAGAGGTTGTTGAGCATTTATTGCAGTGTGGGACTGGTTTAGAGAAGCTAGCTGAAGCAGGAGATGGAGAACCAAACCAAAGCAAGAATGAATTATCTTGGTTTTATTCCCCCATGAATTTGCATGATAAATGTGGCAGAAAATGCTTGTAAATAAACATCTGCTCATTGCAGATGGAGAACCTGCAGGAGAACAAATATAATATTTCAGAAAGATTTGAACTGTCTTGTGTGCTTAATGAATGAATGCAGCTGAACTTGAATGAAGTCAGACTCTTTGTGTCTGTTTCTGCAGAACACTGAATTCTATCAGCAGACTCTACACATGTACCTGCAGGAGGCGCTCAAAGCAGAGGCCACCGTTAAGTGAGTGCAGATATGACACACTACAAGAGGTGGATTATTTTCTATTTTCAAGTTTTATTTTACTTTATTATTTATTATAATTATTTTGAAAGTTTTTTGTAATTTTGTTGTGTATATAAGTGGTTTTTTAAAAAATTTCTCTCTCCGCTCCTCCTCTCTCTCTCTCCGCTCATCGTCTCTCCTCTCTCATCCTCTCGATCCTCCTCTCCTATATAGGAGATATATATATATATAGAGATATATATATATATATATACACACAAAAACACATTTCTATAACTTTTTATTTACTTTTATATTGGGTATAGCTAAATCAGCATATTTAAAAACAAAATAAATAAATTCATTTTTTAAATATATTTTTTTAAATTTGGGTGTTAATGTTTTTTTTTGTTTTTCATTTTCAATTTTACTTAATAAATAACCGGTGTTTTAGCTACCATTGTCCCCTTTAATGACTCATTTTCCCGTAAAACCACAGAAAGCTGTCTGATGTTTGAGTCGGTCCTCTCTGCCTACTTTTGTTGAGACAATTAAAATCAAAAAAAAACAAAAAAAACATTAACCCACAATAAAACAATATTTAAAAATGAATTTTTTTTTTTTTTTTAACTATTCTCTTTTATCACTATAAATCTAAAAGTTAAATAAAAATTATGAAATTATTTTAGCTAGTTGCCAAGGCAAAGTTTCTCATTTTCATTTATTTTAGCTTTATGTACTGAAGTAACTAAATCTAAAAAAATTAGTATTTGTTGAGTCTGTCTCTCTGCCTTACTTTTTGTGAGAAAAAGACAAATTCTTATGCAGATTGCTCTGCAGTGTTTCACTAGGCCACTAGGTGGCAGGTGACTGACTATTTTTCCCCTAGTTTTGTGTCTGTATCGCTTTGCAAACCTGTGTTTGTTCTGTTGTGTTTCTTGAGCTGGTGTTTGAAGGTGGCTGTATTAGTTTGTTTTGAGTTTGACAGTAGAGTGATTTGTGAGTATCATCCAAACTGTTATATGAACTCGGCACTGCCACGTTTCATACAGCGCTGTATGTTGTGTCGATTATGCCCCAGGCCGCGTCACTTGAGTCCCGTCTGTCCTGACGCAGGTCGCAGGTGTTGAGCTGCTACCGACTGAACAGACACCAAACGCTGCACTGCTCACAGCAGGCCAAAGACTACATCGCTGCATCAACCCTCCAATAAGGTGCAGGTTGGATCCTGTTAGCTTTTCATTAGGGCTCGCCACAATATTGCAAATATATTATAATTATTGTATATACAATTTTATTTCCGATTTATTTTAATCACCTAACTGTTTTTATTAGTTGTATTTTAGTTAATAACATCATGGGGATGAGGTGACAATACTCTTTTTGTAGCAAGACAAGTTAATGTCCTTACTGACCAATCAGAATCAAGTATTCTCGAGTGTGGTGTAATAATAACAATTGTAAATGTACAGTTGAAAAGATGAATAACTGTTTAGTACTTTTTTAACCAGGCATAGAAAAAGAGTTTACTGTTTAATATGTAAGAAACCAGCCCTGAAGATATTGGCAATTAGAGTCTTATCAGACCCACGCTGATAATAATACACCATGATAATACTGGCCGTGAGTGAAATTTAATTCATATTTCTCTGCATTGTGTAACGAAGAGCTAGTTCATTTTAAAACATGCCAGAGTCATTTTCTCTGCAGGAAATAAGAAGCAGCGTCCCCTACTGTGAGTGTTATGAATGACAGATTTTAATACAAGTCTCATTTTAATAACTGGATCTTCATGCCTCTCACACACAGCCAATAACAACATCTTTTATTGAGATATACTGTGTGTGTGTGTGTGTGGAGTGTGTCTGTGTGTGAGAGGGTGTGAGAGTGTTATGAGAAGAGTCGTGTGCTGGTGTGTGTGTGTGTGTGTGTGTGAATGAGATATTTTATACAAGTCCTCATTTTAAACTGGATTCATTCCTGGCATCTCACCAGCCATATAACACAGCTTTTACGTAGAGAGATTCTGTGTGTGGTGGTGTGTGTGTGTGTGTCGTGAGAGTGTGTGAGAGTTTGTGTGAGAGAGAGAGTGGTGGTGGTGTGGTGTGTGTGGGATAGTGTCTGAGATTGTGTGGAGAGAGAGAGAGAGTGTGTGTGAATGAGCATATTTTATACAAGTCTCATTTTAATACTGGATCAGTAATGTATCTCACACACAGCCAGATAACAACAGCTTTTATTAGAGATGATTTCTGTGTGTATGTGTGTGTGTGGGTGGGTGTGTGTGTGTGATGTGGTGTGTCGGTGTGTGAGATGTGTGTGATAGAGAGAGTGTGGGGTGTGTTTGTGTCCGTGTGAATGAGCATATTTTTATACAAGCTCATTTAATACTGGATCATTATGTATGCTCACAACCGCAGATAACACCAGCTTTATTATAGATGATTTCTGTGTTGAGTGTGTTAGACGTGTGTAGAGTGTGGTGAGGGGTGTGTGAGTGTGTGTGAGTGTGTGGGAATGTGAGTGTGTGTGTGTGTGAGTGTGTGTGATGAGCAGAGTATTTATACAAGTCTCATTTTAAATACTGGAATCATAAATGTCTCTCACACACAGCCAGATAACAACAGCTTTATTAGAGAGATTTCCCTGGTGGATTGAGTGAGTGATGAGTGATGAGTGATGGAGTGATTAGTGAGAGTGTGTGCGAGTGTGTGAGAGTGTGTGCGAGTGTGAGAGTGTGTGTGAGTGTGTGTATGAATGTGAGTGTGTGTGTGAGTGTGTGAGTGTGTGTGAATGAGCAGATTTTATACAAGTCTCATTTTAATACTGGATCAGTAATGTATCTCACACACAGCCAGATAACAACAGCTTTTATTAGAGATGATTTCTGAGTGAGTGAGTGAGTGTGTGAGTGAGTGTGATTGTGTGTGTGAAGCTGGCGGAGTGGCTGTATGCCAACTAGAGCGGGCAAACTGCCACGCTTCTACTGAAGTGAAACACAGTGCTAATGAAAGTCGTTCACATTCAAAAAAATCGTCTACAACTAAAGACTGAGCGGAGCTCTCCAGCACTGAAGACTGAGCATTCACACCCAAACACTAGACTGATATAAACACAGACCCACTCGATATCACCGTCATACTCTGCTATAGGATGATATGTAGTCTCTTTGTAGTTAGTTTAGTGTTAAAAAATCTTTTTCTTCATTTTTTTGGCCTGTTTTGCTTTTATTTGAGAGGACCGTTGAAAGAGTTTAAATTGACATAGAAAGTCGAAATCATGATATAAACTATTATGGAATAAAAAGTTGAAATTATGACGCATCTCTATTGCAAAAAAAAAGTATTTTTATCTCATAATTTTGATCTTTTATCTCATAATTTTGACTATCATAATTATCAACTTTTTTTCTCACAAATATTTTTATTGCATTATTTCAAATTAATTATTTTTTTTCTCAATTTTAACTTTTTATCTCATAATTATGGCTCATGATTTTGACATTTATCTCATTATGACTTAGCCATGATTAAATTAAAGCTATAATTATGGCAAAAAGTCAAATTTTGACAATTATGAGATATAATTGTCAATTTTAATTTTTGTCATAATTATAGCTTTTTTATTACATATCTACTTTTTATCTCATAATTATGACTTTATCATAATTGTGTTTTTAATCTCATTGATTTTTTTACGTCAATTTGAAACGTTTATCATAATTATGACTTAGTATCTTACGGTTATCAGTTTTATCAACAAAAAAAATGTTATCTCAATTTTGGCCTCTTAACTCATAATCTTGATTTATTTCATAATTTCAGGTTTTTTATCTCACAATTGTTTTTATTTCGTCATTTTAAAATTGTATCTCATAATTGAGTTTTCATCTCATAATTTAAACTTTTATTTCATAATTACGACTTACTATCTCATTTTGACATTTATCTCATTATGACTTGGCATCTCATCAATCTCATAGTTATCTCATAATTATGACTATCTCTTAATTTCAAACATTTCTCATAATTGTAATTATGACATCATTTCATAATTATGATTTATAACCCAAAACACGCTAACATTAGCTGTGTTTCCATCCACCTATTTTTATGCATTTTGAATTATCGCATAAAAAACCGCTGGATGGAAACGCCAAGATGCACATTGAGAGTATGCCTGCTTTCTCTGAAGCACAGTATTTATTACATATGAAATTATTATATTCAGTGGCTTCTCCTAGTTTTCTTAGAGATATTTAGTGCCAGTTTATTAGGAAGTGACGATTTTGTTCTCTTTGACTCGTTGGATGGAAACGGTGCTTTATTGGCAAATGTTTTATGCGATATTCCAGTTTTGACCATAAGCTAAATTCGCAACTTTGGATGGAAACCTGGCTATTGAGGCACCACATTTCTACTGGCAAGAACTTCAGAAAATGTAAAAAATCTAGTTATTTGGTGTTTTTTGTACTATATTTTTGTTGTTAAGTGGGTTCAGTTTGCATCATGTCAGACTGTGCCACTGTACTGTGGTAAAACCACACAATCTGATATAATATTCCTCCTCAAACAAGAGATCACATTCATATCCTGATATATCCAGCTGTTTGAAGATTTTCATATCCAGGTTCAGTGTGATAGACGCTTCAGAAGCCGGAGCAGATCAGCCCGAGCGTTCGAGATCTCGCTCCGCTGCATGATAATGAAGGAAACGCGTGTCAGGACGATCCTGAGATCGTGAAAGCGTCTGACATTTCTGCAGCTGTGTGATTGATTCAGATGATGAAGCTGACAGCCATTGTTTCCTCCAGAACTGTTCTCCTGGCCGTGATGGTCGAGGTATCGCCTTCATATCTCTGAGCAGACAGTAGACGTCCTCTGACCTTCAGATTTATAAGGCTTTCACGCTGAACCCACTGACATCCGAAGCTAAATATGAGCGTGTTCTGGATATTTGCAGTGGACTGCTGTCAGACACAGACTGTATCGGAAGAGAAATGCCACAAGTGTTCGTACTCTTTCTTATGATTTTTTCCTTATGAATATCTGAATGTTGTTTCATCAGATCAAGAGTCTGTATCTGTGTGGCTCTTTCACTTTTCTTCTTCATGCATTTGTTTTCACCACCATTTGTATTTTTTTGTTTTGTTTTGTCTTTTCAAACCCAACAATGGTCCTGTTGTCTGATGTTTTGCTTGGAAAAAAAGGGCAAAAATATTGATAAAAAGTCATTTTATGTGTTTGTAAAAGTCTGTTATGTCACAATGTAGTTGGAAATGAAATAAATCAATGCAATAAATAGTTTATTTCAAAAATATTATTTAAATACTTATTCGGTACGAATACTTTAAATCTATTTTTATTTGATGATTAAGAAATCACATTGATTATTTTATTAAAGATTCGAGGTAAACGATCAAATGATTATATTCATAACATGAACAATACAATTTATATAGATTAATATATCTATATAATTATTTTGCAAAAACATAAAAAATTCTTACCACCCTATAAAATAATTCTGCTCTCCAGGCCCCCATTATTTGTCCAAATACAGTAACATACACTTTAAAAAAATTAATTTATGTCACTATATGTTAATTTTTTACCATTACCTTAACTTAATCAACAGAAACCAATTTTAAGTCTCATGGATTCAACTTCATTTAAAAAAATATATAACTTGCTGAAATGACTAGTAGCAGCCAGATTATTCAACAATAATTTGGGCAGCAACTGTTTTTTTAACACAGTGGCTGGAATTTGTGAAATATTTTTTCTTGTAATATATTCTTCAAATGTAATTTATGCTTGTGATCAAAGCTGAATTTTCAGCATCATTATTATACAGTCCCTTCAAGTTGACTCTTTCTGTCCGTCACTGTCTAATATTTTTTGAGTCGATAGCTCTTGTATTGTGTCTAAATATCCCTTATCGGGTTCATACGGTAATGATGGTGCGCCGTCAGATAATAAAGTGAGCGGGGGGGCCTGGGGGGTGGGGGCGGGTCAGCGCAGTGTCCTGCGGGAGGCAGCGGGTCTCAGCGGGCTTTGTGGTCTGTTTGGTGTGTGTGTGTGGTTGGGTGTGTCTCTGTCGTCTGCCCTGTGTGTCTGTTTGTGTGTGAGCGGGCGTGTCTGTTGTGTTGTCCGTCGTCTGTTCTCCTGTGGTTGTCTGTCTGTCTGTCGTTCTATCTATTGTTCTGTCATTCTGTCTGTCTGTCTGTCCTTCTGTCTGTGCGTGCGTGCGTGTCTGTGTGTGTGTGTGTGGGAGAGTGGGTGTGTGTGTGAGTGTCTGTTGTGTGTGTATAATAGTGTTGTGTGTGTGTGTGTGTCTGTCTGTGTGTGTGTGTGTGCGTGTCTGTGTGTGAGTGTCTGTCTGTCTGTCTGTCTGTCCTGTCTGTGTGTGTGTGGTTTTGTGTGCGTGTGGGGCTGTCGTGTGAAGTGTGTCTGTCTGTCTTTCTGTGTGTTTGTGCGTGCGTGCGTGTGTGTGTGTCTGTCCGGTGTGAGAGTGTGCGCATTTTTTGTGACATTGAGGACACACATTTGTATAATTACAAAGGTAGGACTGGTATTTCACAATGAGAAGTGACTTATGAGACCTACCCATTCCCCATTTTTTCAAAAACGCTTAATTAGATCATACGAATGAGTTTTTATTGAGAACGTAAAATCCGAAAGTTTTCCTTGAGGGGTTGTTAGGAGTAGGGGTGGGTGAGGGCATAGCACATATCACAGCTGTACATATGCAAACAATCCTCATTATCTACACCTACTGCGGCGACTTGTTTTACCCGCTCACCTATGCACCACCAACAAACCTGTGTAGTGAAGTTTTTGTGTTTGAATTCTGCTTACTGAGGAAGCCGCCGGTCGGTCTGGTTCTGTCTTAATCCTACAGCTGGTCTGTAGACGAGACTTCCATAGGATCTACCACGTTGCGTCTTTCCTTTACTTAGTGGTTCCTGATGCCCGCGGCGCTGCTCTGCTGAGGCTGTCGTCTTCATTTTACGCTCCTTCGGCTTGATTGGGACGCTGCGTTCCAGCTGTGGCCGTTTCTCTGTGCTGTCGGGATGAAGGGCGCGTGAGGATTGAAGATGTGCAGCTTTATTTCAACATCTCTGCTGAGAAAAAAGACACACGAGAGTGTCATACCTCAACCAGACTGAAGCACATCAGCGTTAAGCTGCAGCGCTGAGCTAATCAGTGATTAAAACATATATAATGTAGTGTAAGTTTAAGTCTATTGCATTACTGTATCATGAATATATATACTGCATTAATGACATTATATACAAAGTTTTAATAGTTTTGTTTTGTTTTTGTCATTTTTATTATTATTTTTAATTAGCGTATATAGTTTTTATTAACTTTTATTTTCAGTTTCAGTTATTTTTGTACTTCAAGTTAAAATAAAAAAGAGAAATGTTTTCTTGGCAACTAGCTGAAAAAAACTATATTTTACTTTATTTCATTTAGTTAATGTTTGTTTCCTTATTTAAAGTAACAGTTGTTGTTTTTTTTCTCAGTTGTCTGACTTTTTACTTTGTTATTTTTTTAAATAGTACAATAAACGTGTTTTACTAACAAAAAGTAACCTGCGATTATAATAAGCCATGCCCTCAATAGATGACACATTACCTCTGAATTTAATAAAAAAATATTTGAATAGTGTATTTTTAATACTAATGGATTAGATTCCATATTTTTAACAGAATCAAGTAATTTTTTTTTATATATTACTACAAGTATAATATCATTTCCCATTAATTAATATTTGGAATCTACTAATGTGTATCTAACATGCCAAGATATGTGTTTCAGGTCCCCGAAGTTTCCTATCCGGCCGCAATACGCCGTCACTCACGGCCTGTGTGTGTTTGTGTGTTTAATCTCTCTCGCAAAGGCATTATTCAGCCCGCTGTTTCTTCCGCCACATCAACCGCTCGTGCCTTGCGCGTCGTCTGTGAGTAGCCTCCTAAACTACCCCATCGACAGTATCAATCTTCCACGTTGGTATTTGTGCGACGGCTGTCCATAAACATCAAAGGCTGCACTGATTAATTGAATAAAACTGAAATTGTATAAAGACAAGATGGCTTAGCACGCAAATAAAAATGTTTCTTTCTGATGAAGCGGCGTCACGGTGGTCATTGCACGTGAGCAGCTCATGATCCGGTGTTTTCAGCAGCTCGATTGTCTGCATCTGCTCTGACTTTGACGTGCTTTATTGTGCGTTTGACAACATAACATGTGCCAGACCATCTTTACAAAATTTGTAAACTGGCTGTTGACAGCCAAAGAGAAGCTATTATGCCATTTTTAAGCTTCCTAATATTGTTTTGGGAGTCTCCTACAATAGGTTTACATGCATGCAAGGTCAAAAAACGCTTTAGTTTTCTCAAAATATGCATTTAATATCACTTCATTTTCAAAACGATTTGTTTGAAGCAGTTTATCTGATTTATGATTGGTCAGAAGGCCCAGTCTGTTGTGATTGGTCTACCGCGTACAGCGTGTGTCGGAAACGATACTCCCATCGCAATAGTTCCATGTTTTGAACGCTCAATAGAAAATATAAACATTTTTTTTTTACAGGTTGTGATTCAGTGGAGCCAGCTGGTCCAAATAAACAGGGTACTGAGCTCATCTTTCAAGAGCAAGCGTTTTGTGAATCCTGCGTTGAACTCGCTGAGATTAGAGAAGCAGTCGTCAGTAAAAGACGGGAACCACACAAAAAAAACATCAACACTGCCCTGAAAGTCATATTGAACTGGCGTAATAGGTGCACTTTATAGAATCCGTGTCTTCCATCAAAATAAAGCTTGGTGGTTTAACATGTGAAAGGAAAGGTAAATGTTGGAGCTGTAATTTTACAGTTTTACTATAAAATAAAATTATTGTAATATTTTTCTTAAATACTCATTTTTTGTTTACAATGAAATATTATCATAGTAATACTTTTAAATTGTGTTTAATATTTATATATTTATTATTTATTATTTTATAGTCATAATAATGATATATATAACTATTTTTGTGTGTGTGTCAATTGTACAGAACCCACAAATAAGTAAAGCAAACTGGATTTTGCTTTTTAAATCACAATTGAAGTTTTTATATGAAAAACCCAATTATATATTTTTTCCAATTGTGCAGCCCTTCTTCAACATCAGGAATGACTGAGTTTTGACAATACAGAAAAAGCAGAGATGATATAATCATAGGTTTCGTTCAGCTCATCTCCACTGCTGTGTCCATTGGTGAATGTATCGTGTGTGTGTGTGTGTGTGTGTGTGCGTGTTTAACTATAAGTGTGCTGCTTCTAGAATAACTCAAACTAAAGTCAGGAGAGGTGAACGACATATGAAGGCTTGAATTGATGAAGGAGGTTTATTATAGAAATCAGTGCTTGTTGACGTGACTGTTTGTTCGTTCTCTGCAGAACTTGCTGTTGAACCACGGATGAAGATGACGGTTGGTGCTGAAGAAGAGGAGCATGGTTAGAGGATGTTTGTGTGTGTGCTGTATCAGGATTGTGTTGGTTTGTTGAGCTGATCTTCATTTACTGTGAGCAAATAAAGTCTCTTCAGCGTCTGCTTCTCTCTTCAGTCTCTCATTACTCTGTCAGCTTTGCAACAGTGACTGTGAAGAGTGTTCATCAGTCTGAAACTCTGTTTATAATGGAGGCAAAAAAATGCCTTTGTTCACCGCCGTGTGTGCTGAGTAAATGCATTTTCTCACAATATATAAATCACTAATATTTCAGTATAGTTGATGCATTTTTAAATCTCTAATATTTATTTATTGATGCATTTTTAAATCTCTAATATTTCAGTATAGTTGATGCATTTTTCTTTACAAGCAAAATTTATATCAGTAATATTTGCTTCAGCTGTGTGAGATAATAAAGGAGATCTACAGGAATTGGCATTAGGATCATGTAACAATCTTTGCATCATTTACATCTACTCGGTCGCTTGTTTTTTATACTTTGATTCACTTTTTCTGGCCTTTGCAAACGCGGGTTTGATTTGTGAGATAAATATGAGTCTGTTTAATATACGACACATCCGTGTTCTGTGATAATTGAGTGTTTCATGAAGTTCAGAAATAGATGTGTTTCCTGCGAGAGGTGGAATGAGTGTCTGTTTCCTCAGGGATCGATAACCGATCTCTCCATCCAGGCGCCATCGTTCCAGTGGCGTGTGACTTGATTTCCATGCATTGCTTCTCTGTGCGTCTCTGGCACAGACTCACACTTGTGTTTATGAGGAGCGGATGCTCAGGAGAGGACGGTGGTCTGTGTGCTTGTAGTCATGGTAACGCTGGTGGAGACGGATGAAGATAACAGGTTGGAGAATATAATCTGGCGTTATTGATGTACTGTATTGATCTCCATCGCCGCGTGTGAATCACAGAAAGAGAGAGTTAAACACTGATTCAAACAGGCACCTGCAGAAATATAGTTTGCTCGTGTGACTGAACATATGACGGCACTTTATTATGTTTGCTGAGACAATATTAAAATAATACCAGGATATGAAACTGCTGTCTTGTTTGAAGTAGAATATTATATGATTTGAAGATGGCCTGACTTTAGGGTCAAAAAACACTGAGCTCAAGAAAAACAGATCAGATTCTTTCTTAGGAAATGTTGCCATTTGTGTCGATAGAAATTTGATAGAATTGCAGGAAGAATTCAAAGATACAATTTAATTAGAAAAATCACAAAGAGGGTTTTCTTTTTTTTGGCAAAAATTATAAAAACTGACAAAAATATTATGTGATGTGATGATTTTTGCTCAGTTTACCTTGTTATTCCAAGGATTTCTAAACTATTAAGTCAGACGACCCCCTTTTATTTAAAATATTTAATTTGAAGTTTTTATTTCCTGTTTTATTTTATTTCAGTTTTTGTGTTTTTAAAAAAAATTGCCTATATCCATTTTTTCATATCTTTATTTAAGTGTTTAGTTGTCGTTTTTTTGTTATTTATCAGTTAAATAATAAATTAATAATTTTATTGTAAGTTTGGTTTGTCAGTTAATGCTCATGTTTATGTCACTAACAAAAATGGTTTTAATGGTTTTAGTATAAAACTATAATAACCTTGATTTTAAGTAAATATTTCAATAATTTATCAACTCATATGCATATTCATAACTCTCTAATTGTGGTTAATGGTCACATGACATGCAGAAAAAAAAATATATAATATTTTTTTAGTAAGTGTTTAATTTTGATCATTTTTTATTTTACTTTAAGTATCTATTTTAATTGTACATTTTTATGATTTAATTAATTATTGACTTTTTATAAACCCCAGTTTGGGGAACCCTGATTTATTCAAATGATATGGAAAGGTTGTAATTGGAAATAGAGTCTATAATCGGCCTTTGGGTTGAGTAAAATAAATTAACCCTGAGAATACAGTAATGTGAAAATACACAGTGTCAGAGACTCTCACTGAGTTTGAATTTCAGCATAATTATGTGATCATAAAATGCATTTATCACCCAGTAAATTGCAGCATGTTGTTACATATTCATCAAGGTAAACAATGAATGTTTCACATATTATTGGTTAACACCATCAGTATTTTAAAAAAGAACTGATGTTCACTTGAAGATCTTATATAGACTGTATCTGCATTTAAATGCCATTTGGATTAAACATGTTGATAGACGTGATGTGTGACATTTGATACAGACAGATATTCATATATCACACACCGGTTATCCCATCTGAAATATCACGGGAGCAGAGCCTTTATTGTATTACTCTCAGTGTTATAAGTGAAATTGTCATTTCAAAAAGGTTTAATTTACTATGGAATTTTTATTCTAATTTATTTGCATATGTCACGAGGAGAGAATGAGCTGAGTGCAAAACTTCATTCACAGCCCGAAGCTCAGAAACAGGCGCAAAATTATCAAATGCAAATGAGAGTTTCTCCACAGCAGGTGCAGAATGCCTTCAAACCATGAGAAAATGCAAAAAACTGAGCTGTTGTAGATCCACACACACACACGGCGACAATCAAGTGTCTGTAAATCTCTCAATAAGCATCTGTCAGAAGGGTTAGGGTGTGTGTGTGTGTGAGTGTGTGAGTGTGTGTGTGTGTCCTGTATTTGCATTTATAAGCATGCATTCACCATTACGCCATTAGAAAATCAAACTCTTCTGACGGCTTCAAAAAGTCAATGTAATGATCCAGATTTCCTCCTGAAAGCGAGATTGGCTTTTTACTTTCTTTCAGTCTTCCTTAAGACTTTTTTAACGCCGTGTGTGTGATGCAATCTCATTTCACAGCTCATTTAACACTCGTGGAAGCATATTCATGAAAATAAAGCCTCTCCGCCATCATTTCCATTGAGCTCCGTGTTCTGTGCTCATTATGACCTGTTTACTTGCTTCAGTATAATGTCAAATAATTGGATCCGACTGGTTGCAGTAACGAGTGTTTGATGGAGAATAGTTGGGCTGATGCACGACTGGAGGAAAACACAGTTTGAGTCTCGCTGAACTGTAATCTGCAGGAAATATTCGGCTTAATCACAGTTTGCCAGATAATAATGCAGATGCCAAACCGCAACATACTCTCATGCCAACAAACATGATCTGATTATGGTTATTATAGCCAGTCCATCATTATCTTATTATCTTGCTAACAGTTTATAGTTTCATATAAACTATAAAGCATTGCTCAAATAAAGATGCAAAAAGGAGCATTAAAATGTCGTTTAAAATGATGTTTCTGCTCAAGATGAGGACTAAAAAAACAAGCGCGGGAGTGAGTCACGTGGTTCTAGAAGTAAAACACTATTAGAACAAATCAAAATGTAGAAATACATGTGTTTTAAATATGTGATGCAGCTGTTAACTTTAGCTCACAGTCAGTGTAAAAAGATCACAGAAACTTTTTAAAAGAGCAGTTCACCAAAAACCATTATTTACTCTCCCTCGTGTTGCTCCAAACCCATAAGAATCTGGTTAACAGTCGTACTCCAAGAAGACATATGATTGGTTTATGTGATGAACAGCAAGCAAATATAAATCTAATTTCAGATGAGTCTTTGATTTCTGACTGGATGAGCCACAATCGAAGTTGTAAAATAAAATAAAAAATAAAAATAATTTTAAAAAAAACCTCAATGAGCCTGTTTCCAAACTCATATTACTTGGACAAAATTTGGAATTTTTTTTTATAATCATAATAAAATAAAAAAAAAATGACCAATTTGTCCATGGAACTGAATATGAATTTAAAAGCCTTTAATGTATCATGGCTCATGGCTATTACATTTCTAGGTGTCTCATAAACCTGGCATTGTGTATCACATATATTGTTGTCTCTTTGACAAATTGATTTTTTTTGCTACATCTGTTACATGCATGTATGTAAATGTTTGTACAAACCAGCCAATCAGATTGAGGCTTGTGGGCTAAAGTGAATTATCATTATGGCATCTGATTCATAGTGTTTTCATAGTTTCTTTTACTCACCACAAATACAAATGAGGTTAAATGCTCTTTACAAATGCTGGTAATTTTTCAAAAGGCTGCAGGCAATAAGGTCAAAGGTCAGTGGTAGTTTACTGTGATGTCATTACACAACAAATAACAACATTCCTTTATTTCAAGTCTTCTTTGGGATTGTTTTTTGACTACTAGAGGAAAACCATTTAAATGACCTAAAAAGTCCAGGTTTTGGCTTGCTTTCCGATTGGTGTTCTCTCTACAGTCCTCATACATTATATGTGTGCGTATTTGCATTGCTTTGACTGCTCTCTAGATCCCGCCTTCTCACATGCCACGATTGGTCGATTATGTACAATTCCTGCACGCTATTGGTCAAACTATTTTTCACTCAATACCTTCAGCAAGTATGAAAACAATAGCAAAACAAAGCCAAAACCTGGACTTTTTAGGCAATCCCTGGAAAAATAGGATGTATGGTCACCCTAGAAAAAAATAGAGCGTACTAATTCAGAACAGGTTGAAATACTATGCAATACATTTATGCTAATATTTAATTTGTCACAGCTTGAAAGCTCTAAAAGGGAAAGTTTGCACACACTGTTTCTTGACAAAGCATGCAAAACGCGTAAGCAAACAGAAATACATCAATTATAGCTGAGGAAAAGAAACTTGTGATGTTGCACACGTATGTGAAACACTTCCTTCAGCCGTACGGTGGCCTGAGGGCACCATTTGAGAGCTGTGAGGAGATGAGAAGCGTGGAAAACAGGTTTACCTGAGACTCCCAGCTGTGTGTGTGTGTGAGTGCGTGGTGTTAGATGACAATACGCAAAAACATGTTACAGTATATGTTTGCATTGATGAGTTTGCCTTCATACACACAATATTTGAATACCCCAGTAATAATTGAGCATTTCAGCTCAGGCCTCAGTGTGTTTGCATTCATCTGGCTCTCTCATGGTCCTGATTGAACCGCCTCAGGACTGTTAAACACAGAAACCAGATCTCCGCTATGCTTCTGTTGCTTTAGACAGTTATTTGAGGATCAGCTCCACACCTCCAGGTGTAAACAGATGCCGTTCTCAGCTCTGAATCCCAGGTAGAGCCGCCCGCGAGGAAATCAGTCACCTCGCCCTGAAATACTCCTCAGAAGAGCTGCTGTGAGGTATGGAAGATCATTAAAAGCGCATGGACAGTGACTGATTGGTGCTAAACGTGTGTGATGCTGCTCTGTGCTCCTATTTCTCTCACTGTTATATGACAGAGACGAATGGCTCTGAGGGTTTGTTTGTGGGGGAGTGAGTGAGTGAGTGTGTGTTTGGAGAAGGCTGAAGTGATGTCATGAGTCACTGGGTGTGATGTCTTGGCAAGCAGGAGATAAGTGTTAATGAGCAACCAAAGCTAGCGTGTGTCATTCAGAACTGAAAACATAGCCTACAGTACGAAGTTTGTACACATTAGAATTTTTAACTGTTTTTAATGAAGTCTCTTCTGCTCACCAAGGCTGCATTTATGCACTCAAAAATACAGTGAAAACACTAATATTGTGAAATATTATTACAATTGAAAATAGCAATTTTCTACCTGAATGCATTGTAAAGTGTAATTTATTCCTGTGAAAAAGCTGAATTTTCAGCATCATTACTCTAGTCTTCAGTGTCACATGATCTTCAGAAATCAGTATAATTTGATGAGCTTTTACCAGTTTTACCTAAATACTGAAGGGTTTGATTGGACATACAGTCTTTGACATCAGCAGCATATTAAATAGGAGCTGGGGAAGTGTTCCTCCTGTTTCTAAGTTGATAAGTCTGTTTATACATTGGTTATTCAACACTGGGATGCTCTTTTTATCACTCCGCTTGTCTGTCTTTGTTCCAGACAGACTGTCAGAGTTTATACTGACTCCTCCTACAGGTTACATAGTTACACCAGTAGGTGGCGACTTGATGAGTCACTCATTCAACCGATTCATTCAAAACACTTATTCATTCAGGAAAGAATCAGTGAGTGAGGCATTGAATCTCTCACTCAACCTAGTCATTCAAAAATGCTTGAATGCCCACTTAGACAAGAAGAGACCATCTGACCAACATATAAAGCAACAACATTGATTTATGTGTCATTTAGGGCTCAGTAAATCTGAAAAAGATGACAGTACAATAACAGATGGAAGTGAAAAACACTCAATATCACAACAGTCTAGGACGTATAGAAACATGTCACAAACTTTGTCAAATCCAGTGATTGGAAGCCAAATAATGTCCTCAGACGGATGAGCTCCATGATGTTCCCTCCGCTGGTTTTAAGTCTCAGCTGTGTGCTCGTTCTCGTGGTGCTAAACATCTGTGGATTTGTCTGCTGAAGTGACACAAACAAACAAGTACAGAGCAGCAGATTTTACAGAGCTGCAGAAAAAGGGTGGCAAAAACATTTTGTGCATACTTTACATCAGTTTGTGATATTTCATAGGTTTAATGATATTATAGTGTTATTCTAAAATAGGAAAAATAGTCATAAAAAACTTTTGACTGCTACTTTGGACCCTTTATTTGTGTTCTTGAGAAGCCACAAAATGATGTCCAGGGTCACAAAGAAACACACATAAACACTTTGCACACTTATCAACGTGAGCTGAAGATGCTAACTAATATTCAGCATGTCTAACTGATCCCAGAGCAACGGCAAACATCAACATATCTTTGTTTTCTGTTTAGCATTCACATTGACTGAGTGAAGCTCCTCTGAGATCTGATCCTAAAAACACATCCATCAGAGACTGACCCTCAAGTTCAAATATGTTCAGAGAATCAACCATCAGATCATATCCTAAATGAAAAACTCTTCTGGCTTTAAGTTCACAAGATAAGTTGAAACCAGGGTCATGTTATATTGAAAACCATCTTAATAGAAGAGAGAGGTCATCTTAGCTTTTTTAAAACGTTGCTTTCCAACTCATTTTTCTTCTTTTTAAATGTTCATCTGACCTCTTGATTTGATTTCTGAATTAGTTTCTGTATATGGACAGGATTTGACTGGAGCGTGTGCATTTCCACATTGTGTAATTCACAGATCATTAAACATGTGCAGCCATTATTTAAACCACAAAATTCTGCTTCCGCTTTGCTTGGCGCAGTTTCAGTATCCAATTATGCAAGTAGGCATTTTATGAGACTTATGAGTTTAAGGAATTGTGATTGTCATTGCTGTGATCAGCTGTTCCTGCTTTCATATCTGCTTTAACAACATGTACATTTTTCTTTCAGTTTTCTATATGAGCTTTTCATTGCCATCAATTGTCAATGGACTAGTCTGAACAGGACTTGAATGCACATAAAATTATAAGCACCAGAGTACAGAAAAATATTTAAGTGAATCATCAGCTGTGGCTTGAATAGCAGAACCACTGAACATGTATTTTCCTTCCACATGACTTTAGCTGATTTTAATTGGCCTTGAAATCAGAGAAAGATCTTTTAATCAGTGAAAATGAGACGCCATCTGAGGAGAAAATCTCAGAAATGTTCATTTGTTTCTACGCGTCGGCTGTCTTCTGTTCTGCTGTCATGGTCTGGCATACTAAAAGAGTGATTAAATAAGGTTAAAATGGAGTCATATTCGATAATGAAGACTGAGTCATCCAAAGGATGAATTCATAATGTTTCTCAAATGCTAGTAATTATTTCACTGTGGGTTTATGGAAGTAAAGACATCCCGTGAACAAGAACTGTGGCCTTACACAGCGATACAGTGGTCAGGAAAACCCGTCTTCTTTCTGAAAACACTGTGGCATGGCATGGGACACAACAGCAGTCATTCTGAGAAAAGCAGCTGTTTAAAGGAAAAGCAAAAATCATTCTCCTTCCAGATGTACAGTAGTTACAAAAAATATATAAGACTCCACCATCAAAATACTAACCCTAAACAATACCATTTAGATATGTTACTCAAGTGACATATGACTCCAAAAATAGACTCATGATGAACTTAATATGGGCAGCTGTAGCTGTGATCCGAAGCCCTGTAACTGGAGTGGAGGATGTTGTCTCCTCAGCTGAGCTGATGGAATTAGATGTGATTATAGAGTCTCAAAGGAAGCCATCATAGATTTACATTCAGCGACTGAGGTTTTGTCTCAGCCAACATAACAGCGATTCAGCAAGAACTGCGTATGTATGGATGTGGCAAACTTTATACGGTCTTTTATAAGGTATAAGACAATTATACGGTTAAACAAGTGCCTTGGACTCTTTAACAAGCTCAGCTCCAGCCATAATGCAAAGACCGTAAACATTAAATTGTCGAAGGTCAAAGCCAAAATAGTCCATTCAAATTCCAGTGAGACAAGAGGCCAAATGTAATCTGAAACCAAGAACGCAAGCATAAGTACCCTCAAACCAGAAAAGAAGGCTTCATTTAGCAGTGCTTCCATGACTTCACGGTGCATAAGTGACAGATGCAAAGTATTTAACAGGTGAAATCACAAGAAACAGGTGTGTGGAAAACAGGTGAAAAGAGCATCAATTTGTTAAAATAAACTGGTGGAGAAAGTTTGGTGCACAGTCAAAATAGCATGATTTAGTACATTTTAATTAAGTTTTGCACAAATAATTTCATATACTTGTACTGTTTCAACAAAAACAGATCAGTTCAGTATAGATTAGTAATTTGCACGCTGAAGTATGAATACGATTTGGTTTATAAATATCCAAAAATTATTTAAACAGCAATTTTAGGGGAACAATCATTCTTGTCAACTACTTCACATAGTAAACAAAGTGTCTCATTTAACTTGATAACTTCTTTCCAACATTTGTCAGTCTCCTAGCAAGGTTCCAAAAGGGGGGTTTTGCAGAGGAACTATTTTTGGTTCCCCAAAGAACTTTTCATGTTCTTCAATAGCTCTAAATGTTCTTCATGGAACCATAGATGCCAATAAAGAATCTTTATTTTTAAGAGTGTAGATCAGTAGATAAATTCATGGATCAGCAGTAAAAGGTCCAGTGTGACTGGTTGGTCGAGTGGGAATGTTTTTGTTGCTTTGAATAGGATGGGTTTTTCGGGTGTGCAGGTCCAGGCTATTATAACTTTTTATTTCTACACCCACATTGCTCTGTATGGTGGGTGTATATATCTATATATATATATATATATGGGAATGTGGCATTTTGGTTTGTTGGAACAGATTAACGGTAATAATAACGCAATACAGACCTATTATTGTAGCACGAATCTGAGCACTGTGTGAGAAAAAACACTGCTATTGCTGTCTGCAACGATCACTCAGCAAAACATTAATTCCAGTGCTGGATGACCACTCACTGTAACAAACACTAGAAGAACTGAAGATGCTTCCTCTGTATTAGATTTATCCCTGCCTTGAGCTGTTTCATAGAGTGGTGGGGACAAAATCAGCCATTGCAACTAAACAACGCTTGTGCCTCTGGTGGTGTGCGGATGTCATGCATGACACCTGTCAAAAACAAGTTTGTTAATCTTCTTATGGCTGCAGTCTTTAAGTGGTGGAATGTGGTGGATGGTTGTACTAACATGGTCTGGTGTGTGTGTGTGTGTGTTTTAATAGCTTGTCTAATCTCATCCCAGCAAGGTTGCTAATCCTTGCCATGTGGCTGTGCCTCTAACAGGATTTAGAAGAACAGAGGGTCAACACTTTATTGGGTGATGATGACCAGTCAGTGAGCATGTGCTGAGGTAAATTATAGTACAAAATAACTTCTTGGTGCGGTTATGTTGCACTTGTTGTCGAGTGACCTGAATAAATAAATGCATGCAGTATATTAATGTTGTTTTATTAAGTGATCATCCAATATGAGCACAATTAACTGAGAGCCAGATGCTGTCCAGATCTGTCCTGTATACTAAGACATGTCATCAAGTGATTTCCTTTTCCTGGCCAGTACAAACACTTTGATGTGGTTTGGCAAGTTTTTTAGGTTTTTTTTTTTTGGAAAAAGACATGAAAGGAAGACATTAATCATATGAAATGCAATATCAGAGTGTCTATCAATATCTGGCTTTGTTGCAGCTCCAGTATAATGTTTTGTGTGAATTATTTATATTGATAAGTACTTATATTTACATGTTTGCTTGCATTCACACAGTGTTTGAGTCTGTGAAGTGGCCTGCATGAGAGAGCTTTTGTTCTGTATTCAAGTAATCACATGCTCACACAAACACACCAGTCTGTACTTAACTCCATCACATTATTGCTATTATTAGGGATCATTTCAGAGATGTTTTATGTTAATGCTTTCAGCACAAGCGAGTTTCCTGTGGGTTTTTCCCACTGATAATACAAAGGGATCAGTTTGATTGCTGCTCTGTAATGATTTGTGTAAACTCTTTAAATTAATTTTTGAGAAATGTAACTTATAGTGATTGCAATATATTGTGTTTGTTTGTTTATTGTGCATTCTTTATGTTGTACTACATTGTGTTGTTTAATGTCGGGATCAATTCTCTACAACAATTTCCTCCAAAGTGCAACCTGATTTGGCCAATAAACTTCAGCTTCACAAGAAGGTTTACAGTGTCGTGGCTTTACACGCCGCGAGGTGGCGCTCTAGAGCAGCGTCCGGCCGCGCACCTCGCGCATGATTGATCGTTTCCAGCTCAGCCAGTCCTCGCGCTGCTCAAACCGAGGTTGCTCGCGTTCTGAACGCCGACACGCATTCCACTCGCGCTACGGAACGGGATATTTCGGCGAGTTTGGGAATTTAACTATGACTAGGACATGCCATCCAAGGATCACTCGAACGTGTAAGTGCCATAAACGAATTACCTGAACTGTCTGCGTTAAATGGGTAGTAATGTGAACAGAAATCTTCATGGGAGTAGTTTTGTAAAGCAGGATTTGGTAGCCCAGCTCTGCGTTGAGACGAGACTCGTGTAGTGTGTAATTTAAGCACTGCTGTGGTGCTCAAGTGTTGAACTCTTACACTACCCGAGTACCACGGATTATTCCGTACGAAACTTTAAGAACCCGGCGTTCGGATTTTGAGCATTGATCACATTTAGAGACTTTGTGAACACGTAGAGCTCTGGTTTGCTGGAACCTGGTAAGTTAGTTGGGAATGTGTTTCACACGGTCCTTTTACAAGAGCGTAACCTGGAATGAAAGGCTGGGAATCGGTTTATTACCGATTACATTTCCTCGAGCGCGCTCGGCTGAATGGCGTATCGGTTTGGTTTACTCGATCCGGTTTGTATTCTTTCCAAACACGTTGTAGAGCTAAACAATCTCGGGTCGTGTTTGACTGCGTTGTCAAAGCATTTCGATCCCAGAGAAGGAGAACAGCAAGCGGCATGGTGAGGGCTTGTTCTGGTAGGGTTAGGTCAAAGTTACTGAGAACGATAAGAAACTGGCATTCCTTGGCGTTTTGAGCAATTCGCACGAAAATAGAGACCTGGACGTTTCAGGAATGTTGTGCATGTCTCTCGGAACCATGTGTTGTTTAAGGGGCTATTTTTAAACTAAACTGTTTCTCCATCCAGCTCTCTAAAAGGCACCCTCATCTGAGAGGACCACATGTTGCATTTGGTAAAAATCGACAGGCTCTAATTGATTGATAAATGATTAGTCACGGTGTGTAGTGTTAAAAGGGCGTTAACAGCAGAACTGGTTATGGAAGCGATGCATCTGAAGGTTCTGCCTACATAGGCTACCATTCATTTTCTTGGTCTTCATTGGATCTGCATGCATGTGAACCTGTGCGGAGCATGAACACTATATATAAACCATTTGCTAGAAGTTGACAGACGTGATCTGCCCCTACATGACCATTGAGCTCGCGCATGCTTTTTAATGATCGTGGACTGGTGGGTTTTGGTTACTGATGGTTCTCCAGGGTTTAAGAAAGAGACCCTAGTAAAACGATTGGTCTCGACATCTCAGACGACTATTCATGGTCCCTGTCTGCCTTTGTTATCACGACGTGACGCTTAGGAGCGTGACGGACATTCAGATGGAAATTGGTTGTGTTTCCTCAGGCGTGAGGGAATCGTTTGTTTAGACTCCCAGCACAACCCTAACGGGGATAATCTCACGGTTTGCCAATAAAAAACGACTTCAGGCCTTGTGGGTCAGCGAGTTAAAGCCATCTCCCTCTTTTGGACGTGTACTATGAATATAATTCACATCTGTGTAACGCTAACCAAACCACTGAGCGGTTAAGTTGACTTTATTACCTCACTATTAGAGTCCTGGATCCTTGTACGTGTGTCAAATAATTTCGATTCGTTAAATAAGGACTTTTTAAAACGTACTATCACGTTTGCAACCCTGTTTGTAAGCATTTCTCATAAAATTAGCTAGCGTTTGAGGTCTCTTAGACCCTACACAGTGTAGAATACGAACCTGATGTAGTGTCGAGCAAACTTTACCTCAGAATTAAGACCTGTGACCCTACGGAGTGTGTTTTTACCGAGAAAATCCGGTTTCGAGATGCGCGCCGGGAGCTTTTGTGATGTGTGGAGTTTGGAATGCGGACTGGCCCGCGCGCTGCTGTAGAGCGGCCGATGTGCGCATGCGCGAAGGCTTCCCCTCCTCACTGGCAAGACTGGTTTTCCTCTGACCCACAGCACAACTAATGACCAAGATTAACTCCTTTACCTAAATATTTTATCTCGGCAAGACAAAAATGAGCTGGGGAAATAATTACTGAGTGAAAGATACAAGCGCTGCAGTAAATTGGGCACAAAGGGAGAGAATTAGGCTATTGTTTTTGTTATAGATTATTATGAGTGGAGATGTAAGTGAATTTGGACAGATTAATAATCGTGTAGGGAAGAGAGATAAAATCTTGGCAAAATTGCTGCTATTGTATATTACAGTTTACTGTACTATGGTGGTACATGCGGTAATATATTTGACATAACATGGTACTGAACAATTATCCATGGATACTACAGAGCTACTTGTCCGAAGACTCATGGCTGTACCATGGTATTTTTGCTACTTGTTTGTTAGTGGCTGGTGTTCAACTACGAGAGTGTCCTCTTTGTATATTTTGTGCTCTTCTTGTGTCGTCAACATCCCAGGCTGCAGCATGAGAGCTCATAATTGTGGCCTATAGCTCACTCTCTGTTTGACTTCTATTTATAATCTCTCTCTGCCTCCTCTGCCATTCTCTCTGTCTCTGTCCCTCACTGTGTTCTGGGTAAACGCTTGTGTGTCGGCTTGCCAATCCATAACGCAAGGGTTTCAAGCCCCATAACTCGACTGAAAGAAGTCTCTAGGGCTCCTTATGATCTATTGGTCTCTTATATGCTCTATTATAAGTTGTGTTAGTGAGTTATGAAAGTATTGTGTCTGATCAGAAGATGTGACTTCAGAGATATATCACTGCTCTCAAGCAAAGTGAACTATAGCCGTTAAATTACAGGCCATGGACACCATTATGAGCTCTGCACAGCAACAAACAGATTAACAACCAGTTAGTGAAGTAGACAGTTTACGTATTTAAAAAAATATATATTTTAATGTCGATGTCTTTCTAGCTGCATTTTTATAATTAGCATGTTGTGATTGAGCTGTTAACCTGGTAAAACCAACTCAGAAAATTAGAAATGCAGGACGACTTCCTCCTTTTTTTTTTTTCTTTGGAAAACTGATTTTACAAGTATGTAAGGTGGCCTGTTTTTCCTCATTCATATCCCATTCTCTCTCTCTCTCTCGCTCACACGCGCGTCCATTCTCCTCTCTCTCTTTCCTCTCTCACTCTTCTCTCCTCTCTCATCCTCTCTCTCTCTCCACTCCTCATCTCTCCTCTCTCGTCGCTCATCTCTCTCTCTCTCTCGCTCTCTCTCTCTCTCTCTCTCTCTCGCGCTCTCTCTCTCTCTCTCTCTCTCTCTCTCTCTCTCTCTCACCCTCACTCCCTCGTCTTTGCTCTCTTCTCTCTCTTTCTCTCCTCTATCCCTCCTCGCTCTAACTCTCTCGCTCTCTCTCTCTCATTTTTCTACTTGTCCTAAGGCCAGTGGTGATATTAAAAAGCATTTAAAAGGCCTGGCTGTTACTCTGTTTGTTAAAGAGCAAACAGCGAGAGGTCGTCTTCACACACAGACACTACTAACTCTGTCCAACCTTCAGACAGTCACTGCACAGTTTGACCTGCCATGAAATGACAAATTCACTTGCATCCATACTAGTGATATACCGTTGGATATACTGATAATTTGGATGATATTTGCCCATTTCAAGACCGTTAACATTGGCTGATAACTTTACCCACTTGGCTTTACCCACTAGACTTGTTAATGGATAATGGCCAATTGGTTTTCAAATATTTTAGTGAATTTCTGCATGCATGTTTATCCAATTGCAATCATTTATATTTGTACCTTACATCACATATATATATTGCCTTTTAATTTGACATTGGCCACCTCATTCTCTATTTATCAACCCATATTGGTCGACCACTAGTCAACACGCCATACTGGGGAGACTGATATCATGCTTCAGAATGCAGACAAATGCTCCACAAACTTCAGTCAAGACTCCCAGTAAGACAGCAGACATGACATAAACATTCATTTTGACCTTTGCAGTTTAGCATTCGGTCTGTTTGTGTAAATTACTCATACCTTTTGGATTCTGTTGATATGTGGCCTTTCCTTTGAAGTGCGTTTGCGGTACTTTTTAAAGTGCTTTAAATCAAGACTGTCACAGCGCTGGAGTTCAGTAGTCATGACCAAATCTGATCCAGAGCAAGAAAAGCAAGTTTCTTTAGTTTGAAAATTTTATCACCTTCGGTAAAACTCCGCAACGGAAACTAGCTTTCAGTGGGATGTGTTTTTTCTTTGGATGGCATGTGAACACTTTCAGTTGGCAGTTATACATTATTAATATCCAGCTTTTTCCGGTTTTATTTTCATCCGCTAGACTTTTAACTTTTTCAAAGGGCCTCCATTCTCTCTCTGTCTCTGTCTCTCTCTCTCTCTCTCTCCAGCTCCTCTCTTCTCTCTCGCGTCTCTCTCCTCTGTCCCTCTCATCTCTCTCCGTCTCCTCTCCTCCTCGGGGTCTCTCTCTCTCTCTCTCTCTCTCCTCCTCTTCTCTCTCCTTCCTCTCTCTCCTCTCTTCTCTCCTCCTCTCTCTCTCCTCTCATCCTCTCTCCCACTCCTCACTGCCTCTCTCTCTCTCTCTCCCTCCCCCCCTCTCTCCCCCTCTCTCCCTCTCTCTCCCTCCCCCTCTCTCCCCCCCCCTCTCTCCGCTCCGTCCTCCTCTCCTCCCTTCCCTCTCCCCTCCCCACGCCCTCTCTCCCTCCCCTCTCATCCTTCTCTCTCCTCTCTCTCTCTCTCTCCTTCTCTTTCTCTCCTCTGTCTCTCTCTCTCATCTTCTCTCTGTCTCCTCTCCTCTCTCTTTCTCTCTCTCTCTCTCTCTCTCTCTGTCTCTCTCTCTCTCTCTCTGTCTCTCTCTCTCTCTCTCTCTCTCTCTCTGTCTCTCTCTCTCTCTTTCTCTCTCTCCCTCTCTCCCTCTCTCACTCTCTCCTCTCTCTCCCATCCTCTCTCTCTCCGCTCTCTCCTCTCATCTCTCTCTGTCTCTCTCTCTCTGTTTCTCGCTCTCTCCTGTGTGACATCTGTTATGTAGGATGAGTTGTTTCTCAGGAATGTCCGACAATTGGTGCTGTTACACCCTGAAAGCAAACCATTTTCCTGATTATACTTGAATGCATATAGATGTGAACACATCCGTTGCTTAATACAGAAGCTTGTGGCTCTTTGCACATTTAAATAGTCACAGTTTTGTGTTTGCAGTGTTGTCGACTTAAAGTTGCACAGCTAATCGTAGAGTAGGTGCGTCAGTGTCGAGATCACCCTTCTGTAATTCTGTTCTTGCACAATCTCATGCTATTCGAGAGTTGATCCTTAAAGTCCATGTAAAGCAGTATTAAATGTGGCTCCAGTGCATCATCGAGACATGATTTCAGGCCTGCTCAAAAAAATCCTGAACACAAAAACAGTTTTAAAGGGGTCCTATTATGCTTTTTCACTTTTTCAACTTTAGTTAGTCTGTAATGTTGCTGTTTGAGCATAAAAAATGGCCTTTACACAGACTCTAACTATTTCAGAAGACTTCTTGGAGGAAGCATATGCAGTCGGTTTTGCACAGAACAAGAAAAAATTACAGTTTGGACAGTGGTTGGCGAGACGTGGGAAGCAGCTTGCTGCCACTTTGGCTTGTTAATTTTTTTTTTGTATTTTAGCTCCTGCTTCCCACTGCTTCACCCTCCTCTCATGCTCTTTTTCACAATTTCATTGGCTGATTGCTGTCTTGCTAGTTGTTGATAGTGTGCACATCTGTAGCATCTGCGATCCCTGGCACATGCAGTGAGCTGGCTGCAATTTGGGGTTTTTGTTGCAGACTGAAAGCTGAAGTGTGTGACTTTGCCACTAAACGAAATTGCTAAATAATGACTGTTTCAAACAGATAGTCTCACTCGAAACTCACGTGGTTGGTTGAGTCAGTGTTGCTCTGGCAGGCTGGATGGGCGTCTCAAACATATGATGGCGCCACAGTGTTTACACTTATTCAATGAAAACAAATCAAATGGTTTACTTTAAATTGTCTCTGTATATTAAGTTGAAAATTTAAAACATGAATGGACTTTTGTTGTATGGTGTTGGCTAGTCTTTACAGCTTCGTGTGAAGCACATGTTGTCTTAAACTAGTACTTTTTGCTCTCAAGTGTGTTTGAACAGCACAAATGATATGAGTCCGTCCTGTCAGAGAACGAAGAGCGAGCAGAATCTGATCTTAATGCTGTGAATCTGAACTGCAGCGTGGGCTCATGTTTGTGACGTAGTGATACGCTCGGAGTTGTTTGGACAGAAGTCAAAGTATTGTAGTAGAGTTGACTGCTGTGTGAGTCGTGGTGATGGTACGTGATTCAGATAGGAAATGGTCATAGATCCGTACGGCTGGTGCTACATGTTTTTCTCTCTCTGTCAACTTGACTTCTCCCATCACTCCCACTCGCTCTGCTTTTTCTCCCCTTTCCTCTGGTTGTTTGCTTCTGTGCTCCTCGCATTGCTCATCTCCTGTGCGTGCATGTGTGTGTGTGTGTGTGTGTCAGTGTTTGGATGTGTTTCTGGTAAATGGACGTGGTCCAGCTCCGATCTGAGATTTGTTTTTCCTTTAAATGCAGTCAGTGACTAAAGCAGCAATCAGTTTTTCTTTTTTTACTCAGTATTTTCTGATTGGTTTTTAGAGTGCAGTGCTTTTAAGTGCAGATTTTTCTAGATCAGGGGTTCCCAACCACATTCCTGGAGATCTCATAGATCTTATAGATCTTAGCTTATGCACCTTATGCTTATGAGTGAATGTTTATATTTGGGATAATTTTAGCAAACCGAGGTGCGTTAGCTCAGATCAATGAGGCCTACGATCAGTCAGTTTCAAAACCTGTGCTAACTGAAAGAAAACAAGCTGACAAAAGACTGAATCTAGTATTTGGCAATGATATATCATATTGAGACATTTACAAGCAATTGTTTTATTGGTCAATTTAGACCAGAAACCCCAACAAGGTGGGGAATCCTAAAAAAGTGCCAAAAATATCCATATTGTTTTGGGAAGTTGTTATACCCTTTGTGAGCAAAGTCAGTAAGTTTTAATCTGATGTGATAACATGAACTAGCATTTTCGGGAAAAAGACAATCCTCTCTTGGTCAAAATCATCAAAAAAACAACATGAATGTTAAAGATGCTTTTGATGTTCGATGTAAAATCAGGGTCCTGAAGCAGAACCAGTTGAAAACCGCTGCGCTAGAAGCACCTTCAGAATCACAATTGCAGCTCTGCTCTCTGTGGTTTCACACGCCGCTGCGGCATTGCATTCTCTGCATGTTGCACACACACACATGCATTCGCTCAAACACACATTTCTCTTCTGTCAGTATTGTGTGCTTTTCTCCTCCTGCAGTTTTAACCGCACAGCCGTTTAAATAATTCAGCATCTTAAGCTCAGCTTGTAAATAAAGCGAGCCCACATATTGCACTGCAGCGAACTCTGTTTAATTTAATACAACTCAGTGCATTCATAATTTCAAAAAGCCTCTTTAATGCAAATGTTTCGATTATAAATGACACATGTACACACACTGCAACATGTAGTTTTAATTATAACGTGCTCCAGTGACAACTAATGAGATTTATTTCCTTCAGTGAGTTATGGCATTGCTCAAACAGTGTTCTTCCCATGAGCCAATACGTCTGTGCTCTCTGCTCTATGTTTGTCTTGCACTAAGTGGTTGTATATCTAGTGCTGTTTTATTACAGGGCTTGCACTATATTCAGTTTCCCATTTGTTTCTGCAATTAATTCAGTCCCAACCGCTCTGCAATAATTCACCCGCGAATGTAAATTCTGTCATTTCTTTTCTTTTCCAAGAAATACAATAGGAGATTTTAGGTAGAATGTCTGAGCTTCTGTTATTCATACGAGGAAAGTTTGGAGCAGAGCTCCAAAAAATGACAAAAACACCATTACAGTAGTCCATATTATACTGTAGAAGTCTTTTTGTGCCTAAAACCTGAACTTGCATAAAATATTAACACAATTCCATTATTGCTGCCTTGCAAGCATGTTACAGTGAGGCCTGAAAGGAGCACTCAGAATTATATATGCGTGCAAATGAGTGCATTAAGGTTTGCATAAGGTTTTGTCTGTAGATTATTCTAGTAGCACTATGTGTTTGTGTATGCAATGCTTTCTATGTATTTGTTTATAGGTTAAGTGTTCCACTACTTAGTGACTGATTCAAAACAAGCAACAGCTCTGTGCGTCACAGAAATAACATTCCATATGGCAAATGCATGGAGAGATTCGATTCATAAGTGGTTTTAAGAGTTTACATTTTACATTTAGATTTACATTTACACATTTAGCAGATGCTTTCATCCAAAGCGGGGAAAAAATCTGTTAGAAGCATGTTGCTAAACAAATGATGCGACTCTCTAGCCAGCATAAAAATACATCACACACATATTGGGTAAAATTAACTCTGTGATCTCAGCACAGTGTTTTCAAAGATTGCCTTTTCTGTGAAGGATGCATGTGATGCTACCCTGAAATATGGTATCTTAGACGGCGGCATAAATATTCTGCCTAACTTTATGGCGTATGGCAGACTTATAAAGCTTTTAAACTCTGCCTCGGCAGGGTTTTGGAACAGGACATTTGTGTGTGTAAGGCCAAAAGCTCTCACAGATTGCAGTACGACATTCATGCTTTTGCTTATAATCCTTCAGTGAGCGTATCAGACATCAGAGAGGCTGTTGTGTGCGTTGATAGTGTAATCTGTAAATTCTATACTGTGTTAATGTTGTCATTTCACACTTCTCTGCACCTTTTAGGGAGCCTGTTTTCACATTACTAACATTCCAGCAGTGTGAGATGAACAAACAGCTGTTTGCGTGTTATTACAGCATATTGTTTTCATTTCAGATCATGGTTATGGTGTATAAAGATATAGTATGTTTTACATATTAAATAACCATGGAATAAGGCCTACATTTGGATAACCCAAACAATTGCCTGCTTTATAAATGAAAGGCTGTGTATCGCATTTGATTAATTTCCTTTTCATTTGGAACTTTCCAGACATAATCCAACAGGTAAGGTTAAGCAAATTAATAAGTCTGATATCAATGCAAAAATGGTGCAATGTGACGCATCAAGACTAAATAGGCTATTCGTAATCAATGAAGCTGTCAATACACCCGCTTGTGCTCCATTTTACAGTTACCCTCTTAAAAATAAAGGTTTTATTGACTTCTTTGGTTCTATGGAGAACTTTTTTTACTTCTGTGGAAACTTTAGATTCCACAAAATGGTCTTTATTGTGTTAAAATGCTCTTAATTATTAATTAATTAATTAACATTCTCGTTTCATGTGTCTTAAACACATACAGGTTTAAAACACCATGAGTGTTAGTAAATGACAGAATACAATTTTTTTTGGGTGAACGATCCCTTTAAAAACTGTTCTCTGAATGTTTTTTGGAAAACCCAAACCGCCTTTTGGAATCTTTATTTTTAAGAGTGAGCCTGTTTTTTTTTTTTTATGCTTGGTATTGGAATTTTTTACCATTTTTGCCATATATATCATGCTATAAACTGTGCTCTCCACAGGTTCACACATATCTACCATCACATATACCATAGTGTGTTTCCACGGCACTGCTCAGCGATGTGTGAAACAGTGGAGCGTCCATCAGGAATGCTGTGTCACCCACATAAACATGCCGCCCCTCCGTCGGCCCCTGACCCCTTCAACAGCCCCGCATTCATCCATCTCTCTGCCTCTCATTCTCTCGCTCTCACTCTTTGTCTTAGCTGCTTTTGTGTTTGCCAAAGGTCCAGAGAGTCACTGGTGATGAGGCAGCGGTGCATTGTTTCCCGCAAGTGAAATGCAGCAGCATTTTACTCTCGGGGTCGACTCGCGACATGCGCTGAAGGGGGAATGTTTATCCCACGCGAGCCGCTGATGCAAATGAACGCGGAGGTCGAACTACAACAACGGTGTTAATTTGGGCTTAACCCGTTTAGCTCTATGAGAGGCTGTTCATCTTGTCAAAGAAGTTCATGGAAATTTGTTTGTTATTGTGGTGTTTGTAAGAAGTGGGATGTTGGTGGACAGTTGCTCATCGTATTTGTTAAAGTGCAAATCCATTTTTAGATGCACAGTTTTGGTTTAAACAGTTGGGAGAAGTTTTATTGAAAATGTTTTAATTATGGATTATGTAGATTATATAGACATGGAGGACACGTGTATTGTGTAAGATGTGCATGTCTGTAAGATTTTACATCCCACCCTTGTTCTGATTGAAAACATCCGTTAGGATTTCATTGGGTCATTAAAAGGCTGTGATATTAATAGTGTAAATGTTTCCAAATCCACACAACCTTGGTTATGTTATATCATCAGAAAAGTTTATTCAGAAGTGCAGAAAGTAAATAAATTCACAATAATACTAGAAACATTTAGCACTCCACTATTTTTGAAAATAGGCTGATTTTCAGTTGAGTTTTACCGCTTTCCAATCCATTCAGCCGATCTCCGGGTCTGGCGGTAGCACTTTTAGCTGTAGCTTAGCATAGATCATTGAATCTGATTAGACCGTTAGAATCTCGCTCAAAAATGACCAAAGAGTTTCTATGTTTTCCTGTTTAACACTCGACTCTTCTGAGTTTACACTCGTGTACTAAGACTGACGGAAACTGAAAATTGGGATTTTCTAGGCCTATAGGCTAGGACCTCTACCCTCATCCGGCGTACTAATCGAAGTTAGCCTTTTTCAGGCGCTGCGTAATATCATTGCGCCTGCTGCACCCACAGTACGGCAGCATAGTTCCTTGATTATTACGCCGGAATGCGAGTACACTTTTAAAAAAACCGCTCCCCCCCCCTAGACACGCAGTCACGACAGTACCGTCTCCTGAAGTGGGTGTTGTAGAAATAGATGATTACAGTGGAATTTGATTGGTCACGGTTGTGTTGTATGCTCTCCAATTCTTTTCTTCCCAATCACCGAGTCATCACATTTCATTCAGCATTTTACACATAAAAAATGTGTGATTTAGTGAATGAGTGCTACAGGAAGCTTTTCCACCCTGTTGTTTTCTCTCACTCTGGTCCTTGAGCGTTTCTCACGGCCGGGGAATGTCGCACACCTGGTCGGATGATCTGATGTGGGATTGTCCCAGTTTACAACGGTACATATTTCTCTCACCGTGACCTGGTCACTCCCTGTCACGCCCTTCGGCTCTCATCGGACGGGTTTCTGGCTGGCGCTCGGCTTGGTTTGGTTTGGTTTGATTCTCCCGGGCTGCTTGGCTCGGCGAGTGGATGAACGGGTCATGCCAGCCAGACGGAAACAAAGAAGCAGGCCAGATCTGTCTGTCATTGGCGGCTGCTCTACAAACACACAAACACACCCACAGAAACACGGGCCGTGTGGAGAGCTGGGAAACTAGTCTAGCTGCCATTCTGGTGGGTGTTTCCATAGAGTGAGACGAGCTTATTATTGATTCTTCAGTTTTGTAGTAGTCAGACAGAATAATGTTTAGAACACTGTGACTTAGTTTTCATTTTTAAAACAATTGATCTGTTTGTTTTTAGCAGTTACACGTCAACTTCTGATTCAACCAATGGCGTAAGTTTTAGGGCGGGACTACCTGTTTCTTGACCAATTGGAAATATCCTGAAAAAACATAAATTGTTTTTGCATTTTTCTGTTTGGCGCAGAAATCACCTCCTTCACCTTTTAAAAAGACACTTTGAAATCAAAATGGGAGTTTAGTGCCCTCCTATCCACTGTTTTTAAATATAATCGTTTGTTATATATTTACATTATATTTACATTTATACCTTGGACAGATGCTATTACACAAAGCAACTTTCTTTTTTTTTTTTAAGTTGATGCATTGTGTGGGATATAAATCCATAGCTGGCTAAATTTTCTACTGTTTTAAAAAATAATGTTTTATATTCTAGTAAAACATTTATGCACTAATTCAGAAGTTTGGAGTTTCTAAGATTTTTGAGAATGTTTTTGAAAGAAGTCTCTTCTGCTCAACAAGGCTTCATTTATTTGATTAAAAATACAGTAAAACATTAATATTGTGAAATATTATATTTTAAAATAGCTGTTTTCTATGTGAATATACTGTAAATTGTAATTTATTTCTATGATACAATCTGAATTTTCAGCATCATTACTCCAGTCTTCAGTGTCACACATGTAAAAAAAGGTATACTACTGTACAATTACATGTACTGTCCTACAGTTTTCCGCACCGTATATAGTAGGGGAATTTGACTGTTAACCATTTAACAGATTTGTACTGTAGCATTTTTACAGTCTTTTACCGTTAAATTCATGGTCATTTTTTACAGTGCTGATCCTTCAGAAATAATTTTAATATGCAGATTTGCTGCTCAAGAAACATTTCTGATTATTATAATGTTGAAAACAGTCGTGCTGCACAATATTTTTGTGGAACCGTGATACTTTATATTTTTCAGTATTCTTTGATGAATAGTTCAAAAGAACAGCATTTCTTTGAAAATAGAAATCTTTTGTAACATTATATGTCTTTACTGTCACTTTTAATTAATTTAATGTATCTTTGTTGAATAAAAGTATTAATTTCTTTACATTTCTGTACAGGTTTAAAGGTTGCAATCTTTATATTTTGCAGTGAAAGGAAACTTTACTTGTCTTGACCATTTTAATGGATTTTGGGAGGTTATAGGTTCATTTAAGATATTGTGCCTATAATAAATGTACGGAAAGTAGTTTTGGATAAAGTTAATCATGTAGTGTCTAATAATTAGCATGTTGTGTTAAATACATCTAACCAATATTCAATCCTCCCTATCAGTGCTCTATTATTAATTTCTGTATAGCTGACATCAAATATCGTCCTGTACAAATCAATAACACTGTCAAAGTGAATCAGATGATAATTTGAGCTCATGTGTGAGGTGTTGAGCTCAGGGTCAGAGCGTTTACAGCTGCTGGCAGGACTCAGAGAGGTGCATGTTGGCAGGAGTCGCGTGTTTTTCAGCAGCTTGCTTTGAGAGTTTGGCTCCGCTCGTATCAGAGCACCAGCGGACGGCTCGCACGAAAGATAACAGGGAGTTTAACCAAACAAAACCCTGGTGTTTCTCACCACTGCAGAGAATGGAGAATGTGAAGAACTAATTTATAGTGTCTGGTTGTTCCTCCGAAGCGTCATTAGTTGTCTAGTTCCTTGTAAACACACCTTCCCAAAGAACTCATTTATGTGTTCTGACTCCTGAAAAGACGTCTGTTTGCCCTGTAAAGCCTGACATAAGAAATAATAGTCATAAAAACCAATTTTTTTTAAAATGGAAGAGGGTTTATTGAACCTTTAGAAAAAAAAATCTAAGAAAAAAAACAAACTCTTAAAAATGTGTACTTATTGAGTATCATATTTGATCCATTAGGTTTTTATGGCTCATATAGTGAGAATATGGAGGAAAAAACAACTCAATATTATTCAGAGGCTCAAGCTGAGCAAAAAAATATGCAATTTGGTGCAGTTGCTGATATTTATATGGACAAAAAGTGATAAAATTCTGCTGTTTGTAATATAAATCAGTGAGATCTTTATAACAGTACAGCAGATACTTACATAAAATATGTCTTTTAGTTAGATGATATTAAATGCCTGGTCTGATCAAAACATACAATACAATGCAATGCAATACAATGATGTTTGAGAGATGTACAAATAAACATTCTTCAAAACCATGTTGTATGATATTTGATTTTTCTAAAAAGTGATGTATGGATAATCATGTAAAACTAAGCTGCTTCAGTCCAGTAAGTGTTCATATTAAATTATTGCTAACAATATCAAAGTTATTCTTACTCTTATATCAGAAGGCATAGATTGTGTGCAGCAGGTTTTGATAATTTCAATCGTTTTAGAGGCCTTAGAAATGTGCATATCAAATATGATACAGCAGGCTTTATGGGGTTAAATGTGCAATGACTTTACGTCTTTTTTGCAGTGCTCATATAGCTGCACATCTCTTTTCCCTCGGGTTGTGCTTATGCAGTTTCTTTGTATTAGTTGCATGAGTTTTTATGATCGCAGGGTGCAGCCAATCACACTACAGCCGGCTTGATTTCACCGCTGGAGGTTTCGATGAGAAATCAGTGTCTTGATTGCGCCGGCGTCTCACAGCTGATTGCAGGAGACACAGAGAGCATCCTGTGCACACGTGTCACGCCGGGACGCTTTCCGTCTGTCTGTGCTTATGGAGGAAACTACAGCATAAATGCATCTGATTGAATTTGAATGATATCAGCAGAGAGGAAAAGATCCAAATCCTCTAAAGACATTCCGAAATGCACGACCAAGGCGACGTGGGTGGAGAATTGTGTTAACCAAAAATATTATATGCATGATCCAATCAAATTCTGATTGATGAAATCAAGTCAGGCCCTGTTTTTTCTTGCTGAAAATACATCAGATTATGGAGGTTAAATGTCATTTCGTGTTGTGCTTGTGTGTGATATCGGGTTTGAGGTGAGTTTGTTTCTTGGCAGCATTTATTTGATTGTCGTCTCGGTAAGATCTGATGTGATTTGAAGTGTCTGATATATGGACAAATACAGTGTGTTTTGGAGACTAGTTAAGACGTTTATTGAACTGAAGTTGAGCTCTTGTCAGCAGTGTTGCCAACTCATTTTCAAGGGAAGTTGCTAAAGGAAGGTCAGTTTGTTGCTAAATGATGTTGTGATGTCATTGCACGATGACATCATTACGTAATTATGACGCAAAATTGTCACTACTTCAAATCTCAGCCAAAAATATTATATTTGTTCATTTAGATTTGTTCGTAAAATTATAACGTAATATAAATAACTGTATTTTTAAATACAACATTGAATTATTGAACACTTACACATTTTTGAACAATTAGAGCATACAATTTAAGTTTTTTTTATTAGCTAGTAAAACTACACATTCTGAACAATTATAGTTTTAAGCAGTGTATTAGCAGTTAGTTAGTATGCTACAGTCTAAGAAAATATCTGTAAAAATAGGACACAGTCTACTATGTTAATATGAAGGAATTATATTTTTCTTAAAGTGTATTAACTGATCAACAATCGCAGGTACAAGCTACTAACAAGGTGTATCATAAATGAACAATTATTCAGTTATTATTATTAAATGGAGCAATTGCTAATAGCAGCTAACTTAATTCATGTGATGTGTGTACTGCTAAGCATCTGTGGTTTCCTCATTTTGTGTCATTTAGATGGAAAATGTGTGCCTTTTTGTCGTTTGAGTCACTTATCAAAAGTTGCTAAAAGTTGTCAAATAAATTTTAAAAATAGCGAAATTTGTTGCTAGGTGCTTTCGGAAGAAAAAGTTGCTAGGGTAGCGTGAGAAGTTGCTAAATTTAGCAACAAAGTTGTTAAGTTGGCAACACTGCTTGTCAGTAGTGGTTATTAGATTACTATATACTGCACAGAGTATATGTTATACTGACTAAATCAGCAGTCAAGTCAAGCAGAAAAAATGTTTTGTATTTTTAATCAAATTCTGTGTATCTTATCTGTTGGCAATGTGATCTTGTGAAACAGATCTTGGCTCAAATCAAGGCTGGTTCATGGTTATTTTTATTTATTTTTTAATCACTCTAGAAATGTAAGCACATTGCATTATGTTAAAAAGTTTTCAGAAGATTTAAAGAAGTCTCTTCTTCTCACCGAGGCTGCATTTATTTGATCAAAATTACAGTAAAAACAGTAATACTGTGAAATATTATTACAATTTAAAATAGCAGTTTTCTATGTGAATATCTGTTAAAATGTAATTTATTGCTTTGATCAAATCTGAATTTTCAGCATCATACTTTCCTTCATAATCATCTAATATTCTTCTTTGCTTCTAAGAAACATTCTATTATTATCAATGTTGAAAACAGTTGTGCTGCTTCATATTTTTGTGGAAACCGTGATACGTTTTATATTTCAGGATTCTTTGATGAACTGAAAGTTCAAAACAACAGCATTTACTTGAAATAGAAATCTTTTGTAACATTATGAATGTGTTTAGTGTCAGTTGATTAATTTTATGCATCCTTGCTCAAAAGTATTCATTTCTTTCAAGTTTAATAATGACACCTTATATCATTGTTTTTGTACTAGAAAATACAGCTTTTATCAAATTATAAATTACATTTTTGGATAGTTGTATATAATGGGGAAAAAAATATTGTTGCCTGAAATTGCTTTAGTGTAGTTAGTGACCCTTTGTTAGTTTATGTATAGCTAATTTTGTTTGTTTGTTTGACTGTAGTTTAAATTGCTTGGCCTGTGGTTTGAAAAAAATAGTCCTCACGATTATGCCTCTCATATCTTGAGTATATCCCCCAGCCCTGTGTTTTGCACATGTTACCTGTATCTTATGTAAATATTGAGATTTGAGAGGTTAAAACCACACACTGATGACATGCATGCAAATAAAAACCACTCAAACTCTCAAGGTGAAAGTGTGTGTGTTTTAGCGGTGAAGAAGTCGAGCTGGTCTGTCTGGTTGAGTCACTGTTTAGAGGTTTCTCCGCCGGTTGGTTTATGACAGATGCTACTTTTGTCTCTCAGAGCTGCGGGTTGAAGTTTGTTTGAAACCTCATGGATCTGCGGGATACAGACACTCGTTCTCATGCTCTTGCTGCTATGCTGCTATTGTAAACAGCACTGTTAGTGTTGTTTGCCAAGTAAACTGTCGATAGTGCTCAGGATCGCTAATCTAGGCATGAAAATGTGTCATCCTACAGCCTCCAGTCATGAATAAAATTGCATTATCCAAAAATGCAGAAACGTTCCAGAAATGTACTTTTTGCATCATCTTAAAGGGATAGTTCACCCAAAAATGTCATTTTTGTCATTTAGTCTCACTCATGTTGTTTCAAACCTGTATGTCGTTCTGTTGAACACAGAAAGAACGAGGTTATTTTTGAAGAATGTTGGTAACCAAACTGGTCCCCATTGACTTCCATTGTATTTCTTTCCATACCATGGAAGTCAATGGCTACCAGCACCTATATGGTTACAAACATTCTTCAAAATATCTTCTTCTGTGTTCAAAAAAAGAAAGAAACTCGTACAGGTTTGAACACCTTGAGGGATTGAATGATGATGATTTTAATTTTTGGGTGAACTATCCCTTTAATACTACAGTACATTTTCATACGCTTTTTGAGCGTGTTCTTCAACAGAACTGTGAATTCTGGTGTGTTCTTAATAACAGCAATTTAATATCTTGTGAACTTCTCAATCTTCATTTTCCTCAATTTAAAGTCGTAAGCGTCTAATTGTGTAACGACATCACCTTTCCCTGAAGTTGCAGTCAGCACCTGTTTTCCCTACAGACACACCCTCTCCTCTCTCTCTCTCTCTCTCTCTCTTTCGTTTGCATGGCACAATCTGCAATTCATTTGCAACCCGTTTAATTTGTGTTTAGATGCAACTGTTAGCCTTTCTGATAATGAAAGAAGCTAAACAGAGAGAGGGAGTCCAAGCTCTCCACCTCATTCATTAGCTCACAGTGTCACACTCCACACACACACACTCTGCACGAAATGAATGCCGAACAAAATAAATTATCTGGGTAAAGGTCACAAACGAGAGTTTAGGTTGAGAGTTGAGAAAACAAAGGATGGAAAATTTCCTGTTTCGACTGTTTTTCAAAAGACCACTAATGCTACAGTACAGACATGCAACCGAACGAGAGACAGAAAACACAACGGAACTAAATAATTGTGTATGGCATTGTTATGTAATAAAATATTTTAAATCCAAATATAAATAAAAATTTAAAAAATAAAAAGTTAATGAACAATTGAACTTGTTTTTTTCAATTTCAGTGTGTAAGTTAAAATACATGCACAGTAGTCATTTATTCGCATAAACTTGAATCACCAATTTTTTATGACTTCTTTTAATGCTTTTGTAAGCTATATAGCAGTAAAGTATAAACTAGAAGCACTGTGTGTATGATAGCGTATTCATAGTATAGTTAAAATTGAATATATACTGACATTTATTTTCTGGAATTATATTATTAAAAATTATTATATCCAATATAAATAAAATATAAAATATATAAAAAGTTATTAATTAAGTTTTGCCTTTTAAATGTAAGTGAATAGCAAAGTGTAAACTAGAGCACTATGCATTTTTCTTTTTTATAGTTATATAGTTTTTATAGTATATAGGCTTGTTTTATAGTAGATTTGCACATGACTCCAGAGGTGTTCATCATGCATCTGATTTCATTTGGCGAGCACATGTAATGCACTACTGCACCGGAAAAAAACAATCCATCGGTTTCTGAAATTCACTTAATTTCCTTATTTGCATAACACCATGTGACTGGAATTTAAAGAGCACCCTAATCACTCATTGCAAGACATGGCAATGGATATGATGTAATAATGGCGATAGACGGGTGAGCGAATGCAGCATTGAGCCTGTTTTACTAGTTTGTCATTCATTCCCTCTGTGTGTCATGCATATGCATGCTTGCAATGTTCACGCGTGTGTTCTGCACATCATGTAGTGTAGTCAGATGTGTGTCTCCTCTTAGATCACACGTCGGTCTCATTCTGCTGTTGTGGAAGGTGATGAAACCGTTTGATTTAAAGGACGTGCACAGTTGTATCTTGTGTTTTATCTCTCGCAGACACTCACAGCTGTGCATGCTGTACTGTTTCTTACGCTTCACTGACCGCGTGTAGGAAACCAGAAAGACGGCAGGACTGACAGACAGATCACATGTTGCTGCTTGACTCGTTTTCTTCGGTTCCTCTCGTTTCCTCTGGAATGTTAACAGGCTGAACCCTCACAAGTCATCGGAGCAGGGGATTCTGGGTAGTGGTCTCGTAATCCCAATAGCTAGGTGATGTAATGGAAGCGTTTTGGTCATCCTGGTCTGTTTTGAAGTAATTCGAGACAAAACATTCTGGTTTTCTCTTTCATGGTCTCCAGTTGGATGATTTTAATGAGAACATCTCTAAATGCTTTTGATTCACACTCTTAGACGAATCAATGTGCTGTGAAGGACTGTCATGAAGTCAAAATATTAAATAAAGGCTGAGGGATGTTCAACAAACACTCTTTCATAGCATCATGCCTGTTGAGCAAAAAAGGTTGAAGGTCATAGTGCAACGGTCCAGGTCTGGAAGTAAAAATCTTGTTCGTTTTCTCCAAAGCGGAATTGAAGCTTAATAACTTAACAGGTCTTAAAACAGACCTGCTGGGAGCTGGTTAAAAAAATGATTATGCAAACTAAATCTACCAATCGGATAAATATGACATGCAAATCTTGCCAAAAAATACTTAAGCCCTTTCCACTACCATGAAGCACTGCAAGTTACATAATAAAAGTCCTATGCTCTCAAACTACTTCAGTTTTTGTATATCTATATATCATATCTTGCAACACATGGAAATATATTGTATAAATAGTGACCCTGGACCACAAAACCAGTCATAAGGGTACATTTTTTTTAATTGAGATTGAATAAATAAGCTTATCATTGATGAATGGTTGGTTAGGAAAATCTGGAATCTGAGGGTGCAAAAAAAATCTAAATATTGAGAAAATCATCTTTAAGTTGTTCAAATGAAGTTCTTAGCAATGCATATTACTAATCAAAAATTAAGTTTTGATATATTTACAGTAAGAAATTTACAAAATATCTTCATGGAACATGATCTTTACTTAATATCCTAATGATTTTTGGCATAAAAGAAAAATTTATAATTTTGACCCATACAATGTATTGTTGGCTATTGCTAGAAATATACCCCAGCGACTTAACACTGCTTTTGTGCTCCACGGTCACATATATGAAAATAAAACCATTATAACTGACAAAATATGTAAAAATGTGTTAATTTTTTTCTGTCAATTTAAATTCGATTGTCATCCGCAGTGCATCATGGGATTGTAGATCTTTAACAAACTCTTTAACAAATACTTTTTTAAAATCCTTGCGTACATTACATTTTTACATTTGCATTTTGACGTGCAATCACAGTATGTTGCGATTTATTGTTGCTACAGTGTTTTCTTCGGTTGCTAGGGTGTTCTGAGTGGTTGCTGGGTGGTTTCTGATTTATTCCAAGATTGTTAGATCAGATAATGGGATCATATAATGGTTTTATGGATGAATATGAATGGTGATTTTTATTATAAATGTGTGGTAGATGTCATGAGTGCAGTGAACTGGACAGGTTTCAGGAAGCTTAGAGCTGCATGCAGGGGCAGGGCTGGAGATCAGGGTGTGTGATGGGGGATTTTACTCCTCTATGGTGGGTAAAGAGGGTTAAACGATGGGGGAAGTGTAAACAACATCTGTTTAGCCCCCGCCTTACTTCAGTTTCTGACAAAATACTGGTAACTACCGCTAATACTACAGTGTCACATGCTTTTAGGTTCTAAAACTTCTTGCATTGTTTGAAGAAGTTCATGTTTTGATTTATTGTTTTACAGTAGTAACTGTGGTATTTTGGGGTATTATTGTGTAAATGTTATGCATACAGATAATAAATGTTGGATGTGCATGGATATATTCACACCCATCCAAACACAGAACACTGTTTCTTCAGTGACGTATCTGTGTAGTGCTGGATAAACACGTGTGGTCAGTTTTGCATGCGGTTCGTTTGTCTGCAGCTTATTTACGGTTTAATTATTGAGATAATGAGCTGTGAAATGAACGTGCCATCGCTGACTGACCACTTCCTGTGCACTCGTGTTTTCCTTCCTGTCCCGTTTAAAATTTCAGTAAAAAAAATCAGTATTCAAGCTGTTGAAAGTGAAGAATCACCCAGATATTAGGCCTATATACTAGAAATATATTACATAGTGTAAAGCAGCGATAAACATTTTAAACCATATTAAATCAGAAAGTGCCTTCCAGTTCAAATAAACTTGTCTTTGAATAAACCTTGTGTAAAAGTGTCTTTTGGCATTTAAAAATTAGTCAATATTGCTGTAGCTAAACATTTGATGAAGAAACCGTTTTTGCTCAGAAATTGATAGTAAATTTCACAAACAATTACAAACAAACAGCAAAGAATGCATTGAATTAAATGTGAAATTTTGACGTAGAGAAACTGAAATAGTATTTTCCTGTGAAACATACTCGAAAAAGCATTTATACAGTGTGGGAAGTCTTGTCGAGCACATTGCATTGTGGGATTGAGTATCTGTAATGCAGTTGTTTACAAATATAGCACATAATTTGGGTAGGCATATTGTGCACAGAATGCTTATTGTACTTTCTTTTTTTAAAAAGTATGCCATAGTTTGCCATTGTAAATATACAGTTTCTCTGTGTTTTTTCCCAACTGAGGCTACTGGTTTATATGAGTATATTGCTTTTGTGTGTGCTTTATACACGTCTGTTTCGGAGTGTATTCTGTGTGTATTCGCGCTCCATCTGAGAGGCGGGTGCTGTAATTGATATGCCACAAGTAATAAATCAGCCGGTCGCCTGCCACCACTCGCCATTATCTGAGGAGACGGGTTTAGAGGTCTGTCCGCAGTGTGTGGACGTGAATTTATGCTGTTTTCTAAAGCAGAGGGGCTGTGAGACGACTCGCAGAGTAACGTGCCCTCGGGCAGCTGTGGGGAAAAATGGAGAATGAATTGACTTCCATATTAACTGTGTCTCATGCTCCTTATGCTGAAATGTACCCCAGCGCTTGTTTCGTTGGTGTGAGGTGGTTTCTAGGGAGAATCTCATGAAATCTGTCAGGAACTTCTCTTGCCCAAAGGCATTTTTTGCTTAAAGAAATGAAGAATGTTTTTAGGAGCAGTGAATGTCCTCGATGAATGCTGCCGGTGTTTTAAATAAATGAATAAAGCATGTAAAACACAAGTTTTATGGATGCTTAGCATATAAATAAAGCTTGTGGTAGCTGTGATCCGTAAATAAGGTTCTAATGACTGTAATGTGTGGACAGTAGTCTGTCTGGGGTTTAGGTGTGTGCGAGGGCTCATTGACACGAGGAGATCTGATGCCAGGGATAATATTGAGATAGACTGAGATCCGTGACATAAATAAAAACATCGTGATAATGGCAGCTTGCAGGGGCATATATATATATATATTTTTTTTTTTGTACAGCGGCTGTTCACTCATTTGGGGTTGTGGATTCATTGATTGGTGTCATTTAAGTAGTTACTGATCGTCTGAAGTGCAGGTACTCATGGGAAATTGGCAAATCTAAAAGTGGAAGATGAGAACACAAGATGAAAAGAAAGCCTTCAGGGATGTTAGACAAGAATTTCTTTTATCTCTTGATGAGATTGATATTTCTCCTCAGTTGTCAGTACTTTCCGAGGCGTTTAGGGAGACATTCTTTCATTTGTATTTTCTCATTCGTTTCAATACTCATGCTCGCTCATATCTCTAAACTCGCTACAAATACTTGTGTGTTGACTGTTTTAACCGTTTCATTGCCATGTAGCTGTTGGAGGACACACAGATGCACTTTGGTTTGTTATTTATGGTCGACTCTGTCATGGAACGATCCGCTCAAATGAAGAGAAATGAGGTTTGGGAATCTCGTACAGGTTTCTACCTTAATCATTCTGTATTTCGTGCACATGCACACAAACATTACACATAGTAACGCAACAGGCACAAAATATAGCCTAACTTATGATTTGCCTTACTGTGGCGGTACCATAGTAAATTGATGGTATGGTACTGAATGGTTACAAAATTCATGTACTTTTGTAGTATTTCAGAGAGAACCACGGTACTACCATGTCGTGGGTTACACTGGGGAATGTTTGTAAGGGTTACCAAACTTGCATATATGGAAAAATAACAGAACAATTCAAAATTTCTATATAAAATATGATAGCAGCTCATCTCTGAAATGGAATCGTTTTAGTTGGTTGGTCCTCTGCTGATAGACAGAGGAATACTTTCCCTTTTCCAGTCCATTTTCACGCATGTTTCTGAAGCTCTGTGGAATGACGCCACTTCCCATCATCCCGTCCTTGGGGAATGATGGACAGATAAGAAGGCCCTCAATCACCCGAACAGGAAAAAAGCAATGGAGATAAGAAATGGGCAAAGAAAAGGAGAGAGAAAGGAAAACATTCTTCCTATTTTCCCTCAGCTCTATCTCCCCTCTTTATTTCCTTTATCTTTCATAGTTTTCGCTTGCCTCTGGCTCTCTCCTGTTGCTGAGATTTTCCTGTTTTTGTAGTTCTGACTCCGTGAAATCCCCAGTGGAAATTAAGGTGAACTCAGATTTGTTGTTTGGATTTATTTTCCATCATCAGCAGAATCACAGTCTGTTTTCCTAACAATTAAGTAGGTAGTAATTTTTATCAGGTGCTTTTATCCAAAACAACTACAGGTATAGTTCCTCTGGAGCAACCTGGGGTTAGGTTTCAAGCATAGACTGTATAAAAACATGGGCGTAGTGTCCGTGACGTCACCTGTAGGTTTCTGAAGAGATTTTTGAAAGCCCAAAGTGGGTGGAGCCGGCTGTCGCCATCTTGGCAGCGCGTCACTCACACGGAAGGTTGGCGCTTGGTTTCAAGGCAGCCCTTTTGAGCTACCAGTCCAGATTTTTATTTACTGTAATATCACCCTGTTGAAAAAACCAGCATATGCTGGTTAGGTATGTTTTGATGCTGGTCCTTTGCTGGTTTATGCTGGTCATGTGCTGGTCCTAAACTCGGTCGAACGCTTAAGGATCCAGATCCAGCCAGAGCAAAGGACCAGCATAAACCAGCAAAGGACCAGCATAAACCAGCACATGACCAGCATAAACCAGCACATGGCCAGCTTAAACCAGCAAAGGACCAGCTCAAGCCAGCATCCCAGCTTCACATACCTAACCAGCATATGGTGGTTTTTTCAACAGGGCAGTTCTGGGTTTGTTGATCTGTTGACTTTAAATGGCGATGTCTAAAATCTTAATACATTTTTGAGTAACCCTGAAGATCTTGATTAGCTTGTACATTTATCTTTGATTAGGTCAGTGGCTGTCCAGAGGCAGATTAGAGGAACCCTGGTCTAAACTTATGGCCCAGTTACTATTAGTACTTGGTGTATAGGCCTAGCATATTTTTAGCACAGTTTACTGGTTTGTCACCACTTTGGATCATTTAGCCTAACCATGGTGTACAGCTATAAATGAATCTTCGTAATGCATTGTTGTGGAACTCTTCCTGGCTTTATAGTGCAATCTGTGTTCTCAGAGCTGTAAATTTGAAAATGACAAGATGTATAAATCATTTCAAGATGACTTGAAACGGCACAATATCATTTTCTTTTCCTTGTAATGTTCAGAACAACTTCAAGCATTTCAGAACTCAAAGACTTACTTTAGACTTGCTTGTTTTCAGGGCACTTTTAAAGGTGCACTGTTATGTACTTGCATACTTCATCTACACAGTGCTGCTGTCAGATGCTTTGTGATGATGGATGTCTTATGCCCATATTGAAGCAGGACCAACTCTACAGCTGCGGTGTTGCTTAGTGAAGAGTTTGTACACAGTGCGTCTCCAATCCATCTTCACCCTCAGAGCTATCAGTCTCAGTAATTAAAAGTTGACACGGTTCACCCATCCTGACCCACAGATTCTAATAGGTTTGTGGCAAATGAAATGATAACCCGCCCCCCTGCTCTTGACCCCTCTCTTTCCTCACTGTTTGACTCTGATAAATGATGCATAATGAATTGGATATGTTCCGTTTGCACTAATAATGTGTTTTTTGCCCTGCAGGAGCCCAGGACGAGGAATTGAGGTGGATGTTGAAGTGGATGACCGTTGTGTGCGAAGGCAAAGAACCGTTCAATCAATAAAGCCTGTGCTAAGTCCCTTTCTTATTTGCTGAGTTTGTTTAAAAGTCCCCGATTGAAGACGAAGCGTGGACCACCATATTCTTCACTTGTGAGGACTAGGGCAGAAATGTGGCCTCAGCAGTGGCCACAATGCTTTATTAGCCCAAAGACTGTGGTGCTTTTTGGGCTGCTGACTATCTGCATATTCCCTCACCTTTCTGGAGGATCCCGAGAGCCATTTAGGTCCTTCTGCCCCTGGACTGGGTCTAAGAATGTAGCCATCCATAACAAGACGGGGATGTGTATGTTGTGTGCGGGTTAAACGGGCTATACACGCTTTCTAGCACTGGAAAGTTGAGGAGTCATATGACGGCCTGGTGGACAACGAGAAAGATATCCACATCCAGGTGTACCGTATGACCCCCCCCCATGACTTGCCCAAAGAGTAATGTGAACAAGCTGCTGCTAATTATAGGACTATGCCCAAAACGATCATTGCTTGTGGTAGCACCTCGAAAGGCATCTGTAGTTTCTACGCCTGGATGATCTTTTCAAGCTTGGCGAGCCACAGCACCGTAAGGAACACTACCTCTCCAGCGTCGTCGAGTCAGGAACATGTTCCGGTCCACCCCCTTACCCCTCCCCCCCAATTCCCCCCACCCCAGTTTCCCGTTCACCGGAGTCATCATCTCTGAGGGTCATATCAGCAAGCTTTTCATTGGAACTCCCATCGATGGAAAATCAGAGTACTTCCCAACTCTTTCGAGCCGTAAGTTGATGGTCAATGAGGAAGATGCTGACATGTTCTGCTTTGTCCACCAGGACGAGTTTGTCTCCTCCCAGCTGAAGATCCCCTCAGATACGCTGTCCAAATTCCCGATGTTTGACATCTACTACATATACAGCTTTAGCAGTGAACAGTTTGTCTACTACTTGACCTTGCAGTTGGATACCCAACTAACTTCTCCTGATGCCAGTGGGGAACAGTTCTTCACCTCTAAGATCGTGCGACTCTGTATCGATGATCCCAGGTTCTACTCCTACGTGGAGTTCCCAATCGGATGCACCAAAGATGGCGTAGAGTACCGACTGATCCAGGATGCCTACTTAGCCAAACCCGGAAGGCAACTTGCAAACTCTTTGGGCATATCCGAGCAAGAGGACATATTGTTTACGGTCTTCTCCCAAGGCCAGAAGAACCGGGCCAAACCCCCAAAAGAGACAGCGCTCTGCCTGTTCACGCTAACGAGAATAAAGGAGAAGATAAAGGAAAGGATTCAGTCGTGCTATAGAGGAGAGGGCAGGCTGTCTTTGCCCTGGCTACTCAACAAGGAGCTACCATGCATCAACTCGGTAAGTCCACCCTCTCATGGCAGGCCATTAAGACGCACTGCATGGCTACGACGATTGATTTGTTGGGTTAGAATGGGTGTGCTTCAGTAATGTCCTCTGCCAGAGTTCAACTTCCATTATCTTGGTGCAAAGGGTGATTGTGATTAGATATAAGTGGTGAAGTTGTAGATCAGACTAGGGTTGTGAGGATGGGACAGCTGGGAATGTCAAGTAGTGGCCTAGTAAATTCCTCTAGATAAGTAGAGTCTCTACTCATTGGGTTGGGGACTGCAAATTTGAGGACGGCCCTACTGTACAACCATTGTCAAGAACCTGAAGACCTAGACTATTACCTTGTGTCTAACTGTGTCTAATATTCTAATGTCATTTAAATTGTTGTAGAATATAAATATCACAAGCACCCACCTCCTGTTTCCTTTTGCGTCCATTCTCTCTCGTTGTCTTTCTCCCAAGTGCTTCCATTATTCAGTCAGACAGAAACATCATTAGGGGAGTTGAGTAAATTTCATGAGTTGCTCTCTCGCTCATGCTATCTAATTTGTTTAGTGAGGCTAGATCCCATCTTCTCTGCCATCAGAGTCTGCTGGGACCAGGGCTTGCTTTTTGTCCTCTCGTTCGCTCGCTCTTAATCTCTCTCTCCTCATTCGTCTCTGTTCGTCTCACTCGCTCTGTCTTTCTTGGGGCTTTCAGTGGCAAAGAATGGCTTTCATTTAACCAAGCACTCAGAGATTAAGATCACCATTTTTATTTTTCTGACTCATTCCAAATTGGTTTGATCTTTGCTCTTTCTTTATATTCAAAGTCTATCAGAAGAGCTCTAAGCGGGTGGAATAATATAGAATGAAATACATTTTTGTGAAGCAAAACATATAGATATAGAGTGGCTGAATGCGTGATGTCTAAATACTTCAACATTAGAAATCGGCAAAGTTCTTCACTCTTTTTTTGTTTCATAAAGTTCAAATATATAACAATGGGCTCTTCACACTGTGCTTACCACTGGCTTAGTGTCTTTTTAAATCCTTGCTTATGGCCATTTTTAATCCGGGTTATCCCTGGCCTTTACACAACTGACCCCAAATTTCAGTCCTAAAACTCTACAGTGAGAAACAATTAAGGAAGAGCCTAGATGGTTGACTAGTCATCCAACTAACTAGTCAATTAGTGATTCGGTGGCAATTACAGTGCTGCTTTTAAATGGAGGTTTATTTCACAATTGTAGCAGGAACAATTCTTAAATTGTTGTATAAAAACCACTCAACAAAACTTCTTCAACCTTGAATGGTTGAATGCAGAGTGAGTTTCACACTGTGAATCTGAAATGCTCAGGTTTCATTGAAGCACATCCAGGATGCATATAGGGACGTGTTATGCTAGTTATTTGGAGCCTTTCTCATGACACTAAAAATTTCAATTTCAAAAAGCCCTTTAAGATTTTTTTCAGAGGTTATGCTAGTTTTGAATGACTGTTAGAGAAGGTTTCTTATTTTTGCAGTCTATATGGAAATCAGAGTGGCACAGTCCGTGGTGTAAAATGTAAATCATGTTTAAAAATATTGTTTCCAAACAAATTTATATATTTCATTTTCTACAATCTTTATCAGATTCAAATTTGCTTAAAGTTTTTAAAACCACAACACAACACAAAACATTTTGACACATTGTTTGGCTTAGTTCCCTCAAATAGTTCACTGAAAAATCTAAATTCTCTCATTTACTGACCTGAAGATGGATGTCAAATGAGTTTGCAGTGACATAATGGTGAGTAAATGATTACACTTTCTGGTTTTCGAACTATTCCTTTTGATTATCCTTGCTAAATAATCCTTGTTGTTGGCGTGCTGCTTGACGTCAGTGATTAAGTACACCGCTAATTAACCTCTTTAATGCCGCATGTCTGACAGAAGCGCCACACCTGAACGTGTTCTTACTCACAGGGACAGAAACGAGCCGTTTAAATCTCATCAAAACAGAATGCTGAAAATCAGGTGCTGCTCAAATGATTCTCGCTGATCAGATCAGGCAGCATGCTTAATAGAACTCGTTTAACGCAAGAAATCTAAACATAGTTTGTACAGTCACATGTCTCTCTGTCCCGCTCTCCCTGTGGAATGTGGTGTGTTTGGTTTCGCCTCTGCCCTGGGCAGACACATAATCAGCAGTCTGAACATTCGATACCACACGCACGTCTATTTGTGCGGTTATATGTGTGTGTGTGTGTGTGTGTGTGTGTGATGGTATGTCCCTCTGCGACCCGTTTAGTCCTGCATTAGTTTTCACTTCACTAGTAAAGTGTGAATGTGTGTCTGTGTGTGCGAGAGAAGTGTTAATTACTTTAGCACACACACTTTTGAGTGAATGTAATCCTCATCTTGTCTGTGTGACCCATGAGGATTGAGAGAATACTGCATCAAATCAGCCGTCAATCGAGTGTGAAATAGCAGTGGGACTAGAGCTCTGATCCAAAATTCAGCATAGGGCTCATCGATTAAAAAAAACCAAAAAATACAATACTGTCAAAGTTTGGTGTTTGACGATATATAGATATATCTAATATAGAATATATAGTATATTAACATCATATAATAAAAACAACACTTTTATTGATAAAGGATGCTTCAAATTGACAAAAGTGACCGTTTTGATCAAAGACATTTATAATATTACAGTATATTTGTTTCTAATAAAAGCTGTTCTTTTGAACTTTCTAGGTTCTTCAAATTCTAGGAAAAAAGAATAGAAAGGTGAATCCTGAAAAAAAAAAATGTTCAGTTTCCACAAAAATATTGGGCAGCACAACTGTTTTCAGCATTGATAATCAGAAATGTTTCTTGAGCGCACACCGCAGACATATTATAATGATTTTGAGATAGTGACACGAGAATGGAGTAATGATTGATGAAAATACAGCTTTGATCACAGAAATAAATTACAGTTTAACAGATATTACATAGAAAACAGCTGTTTTAAATTGTAAAAATATTCACAAGATAAAGTTTTTAATGGTTATTTTTGGATCAAATAAATCCATCCTTAGTGAGCAGAAAATACTTCTTTTAAAAACATTAAAAATGACTTGAATAGTATTATATATCTATATTCAATTCTATAATGCTATAATTCTATAAATTCTATCGAATACAAATTTCAGCTTTTTTTCTGTACAGCCGTTCAAAGGGATTGCCTTCATGCTCATAGTTAAAAGTCTGATATTTAAATAAGCTCAGCTCATGATGGCATAAAGATGTTGAATTAAATTACTTTTGATGTTTTCAAAGTGATAAATCCTCCAGCTGAGCTTTCAGTGTGTGCGCGCGAGAGCATCTGACTGCTTGACATCAGGTTTTTAGCTCAGAGGAGAAAAAGCGAGTTTGCTAAGTGAATTGATGCCCGTCTGACTCCTTCCTCTTTCTTTCTTCTCTTTCCTTTCTTCCTGCTGTGAGATAGAGACTCTTCTGGATGGATTAAGACAGAAAGAAAAACAAAGAGTAAAGGAGAGGTGAAGAGAGAAAGAAAGGTTATTGATGTATGCCTGGGCGGCTTTAGAGGACTGCGCGCGCACACACACCACACACACAACACACACACACACACACAACAAAAACACACACACACACAAACAGACTCAACCAACACTCACACAGACACACTCACACCACTCAACACGCACACTACAGACACACACTCCACACAAACACACAAACACACCACACACACAAAACAGACCACACCTCTCTCCACACAGTCACACACACACAGTCACACACACTCAAACAGTCACACACACACAGTCACACTCACACAGTCACACTCACACAGTCACACACACACACACACACACACACACACACTCACACACACACTCTCTCACACACACACACACACACACTCACACATACACTCTCACACACTCTCACACTCTCGCACACACACTCACACAGTCACACTCACACAGGTCACTAGTAACACTCACACATCACCAACTCACACAGTCACACTCACACCTCCCCTCACCCCGTCACACACACACCCACTCTCTCACACACACACCACACCACACCACACCACACAACACAACACAACACAACACAAAACAAAACAGCCACACACTCTCTCACCAGGCACACACACACAGTCACAACACAAAGTCAAACACACACAGTCACATCACACAGTCACACTCCACAGTCACACACACACAGTCATACACACACGTCACACCACAACCACAGTCACACAACACACAGTCCACTCACACAGTCACACACACACAGTCACACTCACACAGTCACACTCACACAGTCACACTCACACAGTCACACTCACACAGTCACACTCACACAGTCACACTCACACAGTCACACTCACACAGTCACACTCACACAGTCACACACACACACACACACACACACACTCACACACACACACACAAACACACACAGTCACACTCCACACAGTCACACTAACAGCACAAAACAAACACTCTCCGCACAGCACACACACACACAGACAGACTCACTCACTCACTCACTCACTCACACACACGTTTACTTAGCCTTCTGAATGAGCAAATACCACAGACTGTTGTTTATATATAAAGCAAAGACTAACCTAAACTCTAATCCTAAAAGAAAATTTATTTCACAACATTTATTTTTAATCATTTTTACCTTTTAAGATTGTCACTAGTGGGAGGTTTTGTCAGATTTAACACACTTCAGGAGTTTTCTTTTCCAAGGTACAGCTGTGAAGTGTGGCAAGTTGACCAAAAAATATTTTGCCCTTTAAACATAAAAAAAAAAAAAACTTTTAAGTAATGTTTGTTCGAACGTCTTTCAAAATATGTGGTGAATAATGAGTGGAATTTTGTGAATGGACGGCATTCACGTTCTGTTCTTTCATTGGAGTTCTGTGAGCACAGATTCCATCAGCGAGGATCTTCCTGTACACTGGCAATAGAAAAGAAGAGGATTCTGGAAGCAAACAATCCATTGAGAATCTCTGTGTATATTGATAATGATTTAGAATGAGCTATCAGATGAAGTAATAAATGCTTCTGTAGAAACCCAAAAAAAAGGGATAAGATCAGTAAGTCGTGGCAACTTATGAAGATTCAACTTGATGACTTAAGTCAGTTTAATAAAATTAAAATTAAAATTACTTATCCAAGTTGATAATACTTAATTAAGAAATTAAGTTGAAATATGTGAAAATGTTCTACAGTGTAATTTTTAAAAAGTAGCCATGTAAAATCATCCTAAATGATTCAGTTCCTTGATTTGTTTTATGTGACGAGAAATTCATTCGTTCCAAACACAATACTTTACTAATATTATATTTTCCAAAATACTTAAAAAAATGAGCCATAAAATGGTGGAATACAGTGAAAGGTCCAACAAAATGAATGGAAAATAAAGGTCTACCTGTGTACACTCCATCAATGTTTCGGGTAAGTACTTTTTTTTTTTTTTTTTAGTAAAGACATTAATACTTTTATTCAACAAGGAGATTTTAAGTTGTTCAAAAGTGACAGCAAAGACAATTCTAATGTTACAAAATATTTCTATTTCAAATAAATGATATTTCTTTGAACTTTCTATTCATTAAAGAACCCTGAAAAATAAAATGCATCACAGTTCATAAAAATATTGTGCCGCACAAACGTTTTCAACACTGATAATAATCAGAAAGGTTTCTTGCAGCCGCAAAATAAAATATTATACACTGATTATGAAGTTCATGGACACTGAAGGACTGGAGTAAGATGCTGAAAATACAGCTGGCATCACAGAAATACATTACATTTTAAAAAATATTCACATAGAAAACAGCTATTTGGAATTATAATAATATTTCACTTTTTTTTACTGTGACTTTGAGTAAATAAATAGCGTGGTGAGCAGAAGACGACTTCTTCAAAAACCATAAAAAAAAACAAATATTATGACACCAAATTTGAAAAAAAGAGTATCACGGTATGTATGTCATGTTGTGATGCGTGGGTGTGTATATATTATATATATCACATAAATAACAGATACTTAAAAATGGCAGTCTGTTGGAAAATGAAAATAACAGTAAATTGGTTTTATATGTATTGTAAATATATATTAGCCTTTTCCCACTCTCTAACTTCCGCGTCCTCGCGTCCATTTTCCAGAGTTTCCTGCAATACAGTGACCTAGCTTTTTCATTTTGTCATCCATGTGATAACCATACAGCTGTGACCTCCGCTGATACTGTTTTTAGGAAAAACCCACACTGTAAAAAAAACGGTAGCTGTGGGTTGCCGGAATTTTACCGTAAAAAAAAAAAAAAAAAATACGGTTAGCAACATTTTAGGTTGTACGGTTTTAACTTAAATTTACAGTTAAAAACCGTAATTTCATTAACTGATATAATGTTAATATACCAACCTACTGAAGTACTGAAATCTGTTTTGTACCTTTGTAATACACTGATAACCACCAAATGCAGGTGGTGATGAGAAAGTCACACGATGAACCAAAGCCCATCACAAGCAGCTTTTAAATAATAACATATATAGAAGGTGCACAGCGTCGTTCACACAAACACTAAACCCCATCACGGTAACACACATGAAACTGAAATAATGCAATAACCATTAATTTAACAACATTAGGTGTAAAAAACACTCAACCCTAATATACAAAACCGAAAAGAAAAAACTAAGAAGAAACATAGTTATCTCAACAAAAAAAACATCAAATTTGAAATGTAACGCAGGGAATTCTGGGAATGTCAATTTACGGTTATTCACTGTAAATTATACGGTCTTTTTCACTTCCGAAAACGGTATACTACCGTAAAATTAATGTCCAATACATGTAATGTTTACCGTTAACCATTTAACAGGTTTTTACTGTAGCATTTTTACAATCTTTTACCGTTAAATTCACGGGTTCATTGTTATAAAGTGAACCTGACAGGCTGTTTACCAAGACAATGACTTTTAGATTGAGTCCCTTTTCTAACTCTGCCTGTTTGTCTCTTCCAGCCTCTCCAGATCGACGATAACTTCTGTGGGCAGGATTTAACCAGCCTCTAGGGGCACAAGCACTTCCGAGGGACATCCGCTCTTCATAGACAAAGATGACGGAATGACTTCGGTAGCTGCTTACGATTACCGTGGCAACACAGTGGTTTTCGCAGGAACACGCAACGGCCGAATGAAGAAGGTAAGCCTCGTAGAGTTGCACATCTTATGGGTTTTTGATACTTTTGATATCTTGTTTTCAAATCTTGAAAACCTCTTTGTTTGGTTGACTTAGCAGATTGTTGAAAGCTATAGTTGAAGAGGTTTAAGATGCAATTCTTGGTGTTTTGTCTTGTAAATGTTTTTTTATTTATTTATGTTATGTTGCTGTGATGGAGAATTGTTGGGCTATGAGAAGTTAAAAGTTTAGTTTCTTAGTGCATGTGTGACTGATTTACACATTATTCCAAAAAGACATTTTTTTTCATTCAAATCAATTCATCATTTCCTAATGCGTGTTCCTTATATTCTGAAAGATTTATCAAATTGCTCTGCTTCTGAAACCGCTTTCCAATTCATCTGATATCACTTAGGAGTGAACTGTTGGTTAATGTTAACAATGGCAAATGCTATTTTAATGTTGCCTTTAAAACTAAAGCATGTCATTGTCCATTGATGACTGCTGATTAGATTCAGTTGTTGTGTTTGGGACTGTAAGTAGATATTAAATGGTGTAGATGTTTACAGCAACCTGTAAGCCTGATGGTTGTATTTTCATGTGTTATGACAGAACCCCCCCCCCCCCCCCCCAAAACCCCCCCCATTTGGGGCCTTGTTGCGTTGTGGAAAGTGGTTTTCAGACCTCCAGCATCATGTTTTGTTTCATGTTCCCGTATAGCGGTAGACCGATATATCATTAATATTAGACATTTGGCGTCTTGTAATTATCGGCATTGCCCGATAATATAGCTTTCACCATTACATGAGTCACTTATGCTTGTGTTGTTGTCATTTGTAAGTCTTTTTGCATAACAGCTGGAGCTTGAGACATTTCTGAAGTGTTTTAGATGCTAGAGGACCTGTGTGCATTGGCTCAAGCTTTCAAATAGTAGTTTGGCATCGTGGCTCATTTTTGTGGTTTTGAGGTGTGAAATGTGCAGCATGCATCAGGTGTGTGTGTGTGTATGATGTGCTCAGAATGATGTGTGGTAGTGTTGTGTGTGTGGGTGTGGTAGTGTGTGTGTGTGTGTGTGTGTGTGTGTGTTCGAGCTCGTAGAGTGGAAAGGACTCACTGAGAGCTCACTGTGGTTCCCTGAGATTGAATGGAGGACAGACTCTGTCCATCCCCGGACGACGGACTGAAATGAGAAATAGAAATTCCAGCACCTTACTGTATTATGTTGACAGTCAGCCCACAGAAGGGCTCTTCGCTCACGGTGTCCCCCTTCCCGTTACACAACACTCCTTTCTTTTGTTTGTTTTCAGGTTCTCTGTTTTGTAGTATTTAGGACCCTTTTACATTTATGAGTTAGTTTTCATCAGAGAGTGGTTTATTGGGTCCGGTGTGAAGTGTTTTTTCTAGATCTTGGAGCTTCAGCCCTATTGTTGTTTGTAAATTTGCATGTTGTTCATGTTCCCTTATGCTTCGTATTTCAATGCAGAAGTAAAGCCTTACTGTGAATGGGCCCGATTTTCCTAATTCCATCCACTGCTGATAACAGCAGATAGACAGCGTTACCCATAAACTGTTTGCCATTCACGAGTGCTTATTATTACGATATAAATTACAATAATGTTTAGAATATCAAGCAGCATATACACACTTATTGAAGCTAAAATTGTCAGATAACGTCAAGAATACCGTTCTTGTACTCCTCTGTATAATAAATGAGTGTCGAACGATATATCGGCTGATATTTTGGCTTTTTTATTTGCCCAATTGTTTTCATGTTTGGACAACAGGTTTAATGCAGGGATTTTTATTTTGATCAGAAGTTAGTTTAGAATAAAAGTGAGAATATAATCTTTTTGTTTTGGCAGTTTATATTATTTATTTGTTCTTTTAGCTTCCCAAATATTTTTTGTCGTCATTGATGCTGTAGAAATAATATATTTCATTTTATAAATTTAGGTGAAAGACTTAACATTTATTTTTCATCACTGTTAATTCTTTAATTAAATATATAATCATATATGTGGCCCCTTGGCACAAAGCATGTTAATCGCTGGGGGATATGTGTACAAATAGCCAAAATACATTGTATGGCAAAATAGCTTTTTCTTTTATGCCAAAAATCATTAGAATTTTAAGTAAAGATCATATTCCATGAAGATACTTTGCAAATTTCCTACCGTAAATATATAAAAACTTAAGTTTTGATTTAGTTATGCATGGCTAGGACTTTATTTGGACAACTTTAAAGGCGATTTTTTTTTCTTCAATATTTAGATTTTTTTTTGCACCTCAGATTCCAGATTTTTTCCAATAGTTGCCTCGCGGCTCGTGTCGACCGAATATATCATCGCCATATTTGGCATGTTTCAACTTTTTCTGTTTGCCTAATGTTCGAAGCGGGACTTGAGAACGTCGCCCCTGAGAACGGCAGTGCGCACATTCTCCCTCTTGTTCGCTGTCATCGTTCAGTTCTGCCTAATATGAATAGAAGTCTATCTAATAATCAGAACTGTTAAACAAAGGAATTAAAATGTATACAAAAAAAATTATTATTACAATTGCTTTAATATTATTAGTAATAGAAAGGAAAACATTATAATACTTTCTCGTTTGCAGTCAGCATTAAGCAAATACGCATTTATAATTTAAACAAATCTTTGAATGACTAATGAACATTTAATTTCACAAACCCTGCAGACTTAGTCGAATCTAGTTGAGATCTTGTGAAGTGTTCATTTGTATCCTGCATGATCGCGTGTTCCCTGTGTGACGGTCGGTCCGTGTGCATTGAATGCGGACAGGTGGAGAGTTCAGCTTCACTGAGATGCGCGATTGACAAACTTTAAACTAGTGATTTCAAATTATCTTAAATATTAATTCAAATAAATAAAATTATATTGGCTTTATATATCGGCCATCGGCCACCCTGCTTGCCAAGATATCGGCATCGGCTGTCAAAAAACCCATATCGGTCGACCACTAATCTCGGCCAAATATTATCCTATCCTGACAAACCATACATCAATGCAAAGCTTATTTATTCAGCTTTCAGATGATGTATAAATCTCAATTTATAAAAAATTGACCCTTATGACTGGTTTTATGGTCCAGGGTCACTTATATCGGCCATCAAAAAACCTGTATCGGTTGACCACTACTCTTATACTCTTAGCTGCTTGTTTTCTAATAAATTGCATTCAGAAAGCGCCTCATATTTGTTGCATCTCCTGCCATTCATCCAGGTTACTGTTTTTTCCTGGGTCTTTTGAAATAAGAGTTTAGTTAGTTAGTACCAAGGAATCAACAGGCTCTTACACTAGTTCCAACCAGGCATAACATCATAAAGCAACAAGATATTAAATGCAGTTTCTTCCTTATTAATTCTTGAGAGATTCTTTACGCGTGGCACAGGCAGTTTCTGTAACGCCACACGACTGAATATTAAACATCAACTTTTGGAAAAGTAATTGTTGTGATTGCTTTTTCACCTTTAGTGACAACAAGTTACCTGGTGTCGGTAATGGCTTCGTGTGGCTCCTGGTTAGGAGTGTTTTAGCTGGTAGTTGTTGGCGTGTGTCTGGCGATGCTGAAGCTGGATTAGTCCTGTTGATCTGAGCGTCGCAGCAGAGGGCACGTCTGGGCACGAGGAACTCGTCTTGAGCTCGTCCCGTCTGGGTTTACTGCACTAGACGATTCAGTCTGGTCAAATCAACAACAGATGGACGAGTCCATACAAACTGCAGCGGATTCCTCCTTTGAGCTTTTCTGGTCTTGACTCTTGAGTGTCAATAGCAGGTGTTTGTTTGTCCTTTTTTACCACACACCCTGATTTCAGTGTCAAATGTAAAGTAAAACGAATATAAACAATGATTTTGATGCATATAGTGTCATCAGATGCTAATCCTGAGGGTGGATTTGAGCTTTGCTGTTTTTAGAAGTTAAACTCCCTGTAAGCTCAGGATTGATGTACTGACCCACTGACCTCTTGACCTCCATGACCTCAACAGATGACAGTTTATTAGAGACACTTGATCTCTCTCTCTCTCTCTCTCTCTCTCTCTCTCGCTTCTCTCTTCTCTCTGCTCTACGTTTTTTCTGTCTCGCTCACTCTTTCTATTATTTTCAGTAATAGTCACTGCTAGTGGTTGCATGCTTGTACACAGTTTAAATCACTGTTATTAGTGGTGTTTTCTATTACGCCGCCTGCATCATGTTTGCTGAACGAAATCCAACACTTGTTTCTTACTCATTTTAAGGTGCTGATTCCAAAAATGGTGTCTGTTTTACTGGATCTTGTCACACTTTCGCACAAATATATGTTATGTTATGTTATAATATGAAGTCTTGTAATATTCCTTAATCAGCAGAAAAACTGTAAGTTAAATGATGCATTTTGTCATTAAAACTATTGACATTTGGCTGCTTTTGTTATTCTGAGGTGCATTAAAGCTGAGACATATATAGAGTACAAATCAAGTACTCGTAATTGGAGTAAATTATTTTAAAATGCTCATAATCAGATTACAGTTACATTTTTTATGGATTACGAATTATGGATATGGTAAACAAATTTTTTTTTTTTAAAGTGTTCAAGTGTTTAAATCATTTATTTTAAGTTTTTTAAATTTAATTAATTATTAGCTTTTTTACAAACCCACTGCAGTTCTTGCATTAAGCCCAGTAACCTGGCTGATGTATTTGGTAACCCATTTTAGATTTTTGATATACAAAAAAATGTATACTATTTTTCCTTTGCTTTTATATCAATATGGTTCATTTAATGGCAAGTTTAAATCAAGTTAGATCAAACGTAATCTAAAAAGTAGTCAGAATATGTTAGTTAAATACATTTAACACTTAATATTGTAGTTGAATTTTTACTCCATATGTGAATGATTCCTCAAAGCATGTGTCTTTTTTCAGACAGGTGAAATTTTGTTCAGATGTAACTCAAACAGTAGAGCATGCCGCTGGCAACACCAAGGTCATGGGTTCAATTCCCCAGGAATGCATGAACTAGATAAAACCATCCTCCAAATGCATAAATGTAAGAGTAAAATGCATAAAAATGAAATGACTGGGTACTAGTAATAGTGACACTTGACTTATTAAAAGAGTAAAAACAGACAATTATAATAAAAGATAGATGAGTGATGCATTCTGGGAAAACACTGGGTTGTAGTTACGGGTTTGGATCAAAGTTCACGCACACAGAGGACTTCTGTATCATCATCGCTCCTCTTAAATGCAGTGCAAAGTGTTGTCTGTGATTGGAGCGGCGGAGGTTAATTACACACACGCGTGTGCACATAGCAGCGCTGCTGGTTCTTGCGTGTGTTGTGCTGAGCTCTACATGTCTGTAATTAGTGTCTCAGCGTGAAATCTGCCTCAGAACACACACACACACACCGATTCACTCTGGTGCGCTTCTCTTTGAATGATTATTGATTATAACTCTGATTCATCAGTGTAGATTAGATGGTGACGGATTATTACAGATGGCACTGGGTACAATACGACCATCAGCATCTGTTCATCTGCTGTTTTGCAGTGTTGTTTTTATTGATGTGAAATGAATACTTACATTTTACAAGGATGCATTAAATGGATCAAAAGTGATGGTGAAAACATTTATAATGTTACATAATATTTCTATTTCAAATAAATGCAGTTCTTTTGAACTTTCTATTCATCTGTGAATGCTGAAAAATAAAGTGAATCACAGTTTCCACAAAAATATTGTGCAGCATGACTGTTTTCAGCATTGATGATAATCATAAATGTTTCTTGAGCAGCAAATCAGCATATTATACTGATTTCTGAAGATCATGTGACACTGTAGACGCATCACAGGAATCAATTACATTTTACACATGTTATTTTAAGTTGTGATTGAAACTCTGAAAAGAAATAGTATGGTTTTGAATGACCACGAGGACTCAGTTTCAATATTGATTGAGTATCATAAGTGCAAGTTCACCAAAATAATACTTAAGTGTATTAATGAAAGTTGAACAATACTCCAGTATTGATGCTCTGACAGCTGTCAGCTTCATGTGCGTCTGCCGATTATGTTTTCATGATGTAGGATTAAATTAAATTACAGTCTCCATGAACTAGTGGAGCTTTAACGATCTCATGCTGAAGAATGAATGAGAAGATCGTCTCCATTAATGCTCACTTTCTTTTCATTCAGAGCAGCATCTCTTTTCCAGTACTTATGGGGTTCATGCTTGATCGACACAAAAGACCCCCACCACACGCACACACACACACACTCACACACTCACCCACTCACACACACACACTGCACACACTTACAATCTACTCACACACTCACTCTCAGCACTCTCACCACTCTCACACTTCACACTCACACCACACACTACACCCTCACACACATTCTCTCTCTCTCTCACACACTCACTCTCACACTCACCCTCACACTCACACTCACACTCACACTCACACTCACACACTCAACGACACACATCTCACCACACACTCACACTCACACACAGTCAGCACACTCACACATCGACACATCACACGACTCACACTGCACATCACTCACACATCACACACTCACACCACTCTTCTCTCACCTCACCACACTTCTCTCACACTCACACACACTCTCCATCTCACACCTTCTGCCCATCTCACGCACACACGCACACCCTCACACACGGCGGCGCACACGCACACAACTCACACACTCAGCACTACTCCACAACTCACTGCTCACACTCTCACATCTCGTCACACTCACACTCTCACACCTCACACTCACAGACATCACATCTCACACTCACTACACACTTCTCTCTCACACCACACTCACTCACTCCACACACTCACACTCACACTCACACTCACTACTGCACACACCCTCACACATCTCACACACTCATCCCTCACACACTTCACACACTCAAAACACTTCACACACTCACACACTCACAACTCACACACTCAACACACGATCCCACACACACACATCACCACAGCGACACACTCACACGGCAGCACACTAGTCAGCACCTCACACAACTTCACAACACTCTCTCGGCAACACCTCACAATACACACTTCTCTCTTCACACTCACACTCACACTCCCACGCCCCCAGCACCACAAGCTCACCAGCGGCACCACACTCAAGGCTTTCACGACACTCACACGCTCACACCCCACTCTCACCTCACACTCACACTCACACTCTCACTCACTCACACACTCACACACTCACTCTCACACTCTCACTCTCACTCACACTCTCACTCTCACTCTCACTCACACTCTCACTGTAGTTTGTTGTGCCTCCATTCATGTGACGCTTATTGTATTTATAGGACTATGTTTAAGCTGTTTTTTGTCTGTTTTGTGTGTTACTATTATTTATATACTATATACCATTTTTATATATTGAATCAGCTTTTTTATTTTAAGTTTTCATTTAAATTTGTCATTTTATGTGCTTTTGTAATTTATTTTTATTTTTATTTTAATTTAGCGTTAGTGATTTTAGTACTTTAGTGCAACTTAAGTTCTAATTTATTATTTAGTTAAAGTTCTAATTTTCTCACGTTTTTTATTCTAATATTTGCAATTTATTTTATTATATTTGCAATTGATTTTACTTATTTATACTAAGAAAAACAATATTTTAATATTTGATATTTTTAGTTAATAATAACACTGTTCAATATTGACATTGGTAAGTCAGTTTTTAATAAAATCAGCAGGAACATATTTTGTCAAAGTGAAAAATCATTGTGTGTTTACACGTCAGTGCGCATGCAAAAGTACTTCATAGACACCCTGCATTCAGTCTAAACTTCTTCACACCAAGGACTGTAACTATAAAAATAACTATATAAGCGTCTACACCAATGCACGATAATGTTCTGTTTATTATAAGTGCGTGCTGCAGTTTTGTCATCTGCCGTTTTACATGCTCAAGCTTTTAGAAGTCAGTGTGGGTTGTGTGTCCGCAGCTGGAGATGTCCATCTCTGTCAGTGTGTGTGTGTGTGTGTTGTGTGTGTGTGTGTGTGTAAATGTGTGCATGACTGTCGCATGGTGATCATATGCCACTGGATGCTCCCGTTTGAACGTTCCCACGGTCATGTCCTAAACATACACACAGATGCCTTGAGACCGTCTCACAAAGAGCGCAGTGTTCATCACCTCTCTCTCACACACACACACACACACACACACAGACACACACACACCACACACACACAGACACACACACACAAGACACATCCTTTGTGCGTGTGTGTTGTGTTGTGGTGTTTCAGGCCTGGAATCAAATAGGATGAGAGTCAGACTATCCACACACACCGTTTCCTCTCTGACCTTTAAATATATTCAGTTTTTCTGTCTGTGGCCAGCGGGTGAGACAGGACAGGACAGGACGGGTGAGTTATGGAGAGAGAAAGCTTGTCATCTTTTCAGATGTGCTGAAATATTCATGACATGCTGCTTGGAAGGACGGCCTCTGAGAGCTTTTACATCTCACACACACACACACACCCAGAGAGAGAGAGTGACGGCTTGAGTGTCTTTTTGGCGTAGGTGTGGGAAATCCTACTAACACCAGTTTGTGTGACTTCTGTCTGAGTAGTCACATGGTTTTCAGCAATTGTGAGACGTGTTATTTTAAATTGATGTTATTCAGGATGATTTGAGTGTGTGTAAACGTATAAAAGCAGATTGACTTTTGTTAGGCTTTCTTAATTCTCGTCCTGCTCTTATTGTGATTTATTCTCAATGACGGTATTATAAAGAACATTTGTTGATCTGTTTGGGATAAAATGATTCATATTTTCCATTTAGGGGCACATAGACACAATGGCGGTCCTGCTATTTTTTTTCGGTGGGCACTATTTTTTTTGTCCTCTTTTTCTCTCTTTCCTCTTTTGCGGCTGTGTCACGTCACATTAATTGCATGCACAAAATCAGGGATTCCTAAACGTTTTTGTCAATTGATCTTCTTTGAATACAAGTCCCCGCCGGGATTAGAATTTTTCAGTAATTTATTAACATTCTCATATTCACGGTTTTCTGATGTTGGATGACCACCTGACATCCAGGTGAACAATCAAATTCCGTTGTTCTTTTTTTAATAAGCCTTATTAAAATTTTTTTTTTTTAAATATTATTTAAAAAAAATTAATTGACCTATTTTTCATCAACTCTGAAACCCCTGCAGTTAATAAATAATAAATGTATTAATAAATAATATGTTTACACAGCTCTCTGTAATGTTTGATTCTGATTGGTCAGTTTCAGCAGTTAAATATTTCTCAATAATGACCCATGTTCAGACCTATTTCTGAATAGTTTTCCATGCAACTTTGTATAACTTGGATGCACATGCATGACACTGATTTGCTCATTGTTTGTGTCTCTGCGGTTTCTGTAAAATAAATGATCAAATAATTTCAGATATGTCACATCCACATATATATTCATATCTTTTTTCCTGCAGCACTATAACATTTAACTTTGTGTTCTTTTTGTCGAGCCGAACGGTCCATCTGTGTCGTTTAGATGGGACACATCTCCTCATATGCTTGTTTCATCTAGTAGTTTAATCTTGTTTATCTTTACACATTTGTCCATCCTAAACAAGCCTTTCTGTGTGTTTCTTCATCATTGTGTTTCTATGGTAACCTCAGGGATTCTTCAGTTGTGTTCAGTCTCTTCAGGTGAAATGAAATCACATCTTACACACACACACACACACACACACACACAGAGAGAGAGAAACACACTTGCCTCAGTTTAAAAACGCACACTGCATGTAAAGATTTTGCCAGCTGTTCTGACATTTTAATCTGTGTGTGTGTGTGTGTGTGAGTGTGTGAAGGTGTTTCTCTGAGGTGTGTGTTATTGTAATAGTGTCAGAATGAAGCAGTGCAGCCACTGCAGCTTTACCAGCTAGTTAATTAGCTGTGTGAGTTGTGTGTGGTGTGTGGAAATTGGGGTTTAGTGGGAAAATGCCACAGCAGCAAAGCATGTCCTGGTTTATTAGTCCCTCACCAGCTTTGCTTTTTACTGTGTGTGTGTCTCGTGGGGGCGATAGCGCAGCAGTCACACTCGATTCTGTCTGAATGCAAACGCTTGTTAAACTGAGAGCCAGACCCGAGCCGTTTTTACATGTGAAGCGCATGTGAATGGTAACAAGTGAGCGCCGTGCTGTACCTGCAGTCCTGGAACGCCTCACTGAACTGACAGTAATCATAATGAATGTGTCTCGCCCAGCGAGAGGTTTATGTTTCAGGATTAACCTTAAGTAAATATTAATGCATGAGTGTGTGTGTTACTAAGCTCCAGCTCAGAACAATCAATATCTGCATCTGACACCAGAACCACAGTCACAGGATTATAATCGAGCCTTTATATTTATATGCGCTTTTACTATAAATAACAGGTGTTACACACAAGATTTAACTTTTAGAACACTGTAAAAATGACCGTGAATTTAACGGTAAAAGACTGTAAAAATGCTACAGTAAAAACCTGTTAAATGGTTAACGGTAAAATTCCCCTACTATATACAGTGAAAAAACTGTATTGGACATTAATTTTAAGGTAGCATACCGTTTTTGGAAGTGAAAAATACCGGATCATTTACAGTGAATAACCGTAAATTGACATTCCCAGAATTCCCTGCGTTACATTTCAAATTTGATGTTTTTTTGTTAAAATAACTATGTTTCTTCTTAGTTTTTTCTCATCAGTTTTGTATATTAGGGTTGTGTGTTACACCTAATGTTGTTAAATAAATGTTTATTGCATTATTTCAGCTTCATGTGTGTTACCGTGATGGTGTTTAGTGTTTGTGTGAATGACGCTGCGCACCTTCTATATGTGTTATTATTTAGAAGCTACTCATGATGGGCTTTGGTTCATAATGTGACTTTCTCATCACCTCCTGCATTTGGTGGTTATCAGTGTATTACAAAGCTACAAAACAGATGTCAGTGCTTCAATAGGTTGGTATATAATAACATTTTATCAGTTAATGAAATTACGGTATTTGACTGTAAATTTAAGTTAAAACCGTAAAACCTTAAACGTTGCTACCGTATTTTTTACGGTAAAATTCCGGTAACCACAGCTGCCGGTTTTTTACCGTAAATTTTACGGAATTTGTTTTACAGTGCAGGCAAAAAACCCCCAGGTTTTAATAGATATTTGTGTTTGCTATGTTGGTTTTTTTATGGTAGCGGTGGACGGTTGTTATGTTGCTATGCAATTGTTAAGGTGTGTAAATGCTGTTTAGTGTGTTGCTGTGTGGTCGTTATGGTATTATGGACGGTTGTTAGTTTGTTGCTATGCAATTTAGGTGAATGTGTTTCTAGGTTTGCTATGTGGTTGCTAGGGTATTGTGGATAGTTGTTAGGTTATTGCAATGCAGCTAAGGTGTTTAAGTGTTTTTAGTGTGTTGCAATGTGGTTGTTAGGGTATTTTGAACGGTTGTTAGTTTGTTGCTATACAATTAAGGTGTTTAAGTGTTTTTAGTGTGTTGCTATGTGGTTGCTAGGTGGTTGTGTATTAGCACAAGTTGCTGATATTCTCTGGATCGGATGTGCATTAATATATGAACTCACCTGATGCGCTCCAACAGCTTCAAACGCGTCTGATGAAATTATATTTTAGAGTGAGAATGATGAGTTCTGTAAAGTGTCGAGGATGTTGAGTTGCTCGTTCAGATGAAGCGCACTCATGTAGTCCATTGACTGAGTGTCTCTCTGTGTTTGAGAGCGCAGTACATCACGTGAAGGACTGGATAAGCGCGCTCGGCGTGTTCAAACATTGTGCATGGGGCTCATTTTTCTGGCGTGATTCTGGAGGCTGTGCCGGCGATGGATGTGCTCTGAGTGTTCAGGAGGAGCCGTTCGCTGCCACCGACTGAATGTTAAATCCATAGTTTGATTAGAGAGCCGCGTCTGCACTGGCAGCCCAACGGAGCCGTACATCAGGGCCAAAAGAGCCATCTGATGGAGCGCAGCGGTCGAGGCCACCCGAGAACCAGTTCAGTCAGGGATAAAAGAGGATTTACTGTGTGTGGTGTGTGTGTGTGTGTGTGTGTGTGTGTTGTGTGTGTGTTTGTGTGGTGTGTGTGTGTGGTGTGTGTGTGTGATGTGTGTGTGTGTTGTGTGTGTGTGTGTGTTTGTGTGTGTGTTCTCTCTCTCTCCTCGTTGGGGGCCTGATTGTTCATCTCGCCCTGTTTGAGGAGTGAAAGATAGAAAAAGAGGAGTGTGAAAACTGAAAAACAGGGAAGTCGTGGCCTAATGGTTAGAAAGTCGGACTCGTAACCTAAAGGTTGTGGGTTCAAGTCTCGTACAGGGATTGTAGGTGGGGGGAGTGAATGTCCAGCGCTCTCTTCCACCTTCAATACCACGACTGAGGTGCCCTTGAGCAAGGTACTGAACCCCCAACTGCTCCCCGGGCAGTTACTGGCCTGATTGTTCATCTTGCCCTGTTTGAGGAGTGAAAGATAGCGCACTAATTCCAAGTATGGGTCACCACATACTTGGCCACATGTCACGTCCCTTTCACTAAAGAAAAGTGTTGCATGTACAGTCTTGAGCAAGGTTTGCTAGTTACAGTATTTGACAAAGGTGTTTCTACAGCGAGTTATTTAAGCGAAACACAGATTCTTTTGATTTGGAACTGTCTGTTGATTTTATGTGGTGGTGTGTGTGTGTGTGTGTGTGGGCTCTCATGATACTTGTGTGTATTGTGCTGTTTAGTGGGCCAATAACTGCAGATGGAAGCTGTGTGTGTGTGTGCCAGATTGCCGAACACGTGTGTGTGATTGTTACAATCACCGGCTCTGTGAACATGAAGCACACTACAGCACGACGAATGTGATGATAATCATGTCAAATAACAGTCACATGACCTCATCATGCTGAATGCCAATATGGAATCAAAACTGACCCTATTTGCTTTCTTTACAATTCACTTTTGCTTCATACTGAAGAACATGTGTATAGACACTTTCACCTCCCACATTCCTGTATGGATAAAATCAATCACCTCTGCTCAGTGACGGGCGCACGTTTAGAGACAATGAATATGTAAATGAAGCTGAATGAAGTCATCTAGTGGTTTTAGATGCTTGACGCCGCATTTGACAAACCCTACTGTCAAAAGTGTGCTTTTTTACTACAGCTTTGCTGTGTTTGTTTGTAGGGTTGCACAATTTGGCAAAAATGTTTGTGATTTATATCTAATATAACTTTAAAATATTTTGTATATTATTTTTATTTTATTTATTTATTGATAATACTAATATAGTAAAATGTAGTAGTATAATAATAATAATAAAGATTATTACTATTATTTTTTGTGATGTATAAGGACTAAATACAATATTAAGCTAATAAATATTTCTATTGTAATTTGTATTTGTAATATATTTCTCTCAAATAAAATAAATAAATATAACAATAAAAAAAACTAACAACAATAACAAATATTATTAAATATTATTTTATTATGCTTATAATTACTAAATAAAAGTATTAAGCAAAATAAGTATTTCTATTGTAATATTACTATTGTAATATTTCACTGTAAATTAAAAATAAATATAAGAAAATAAAATTAAACATTTAGCTTTGAGCTGCTGGTAACACCGGATCATGATCTGCTCATGTGTAAATAAACACAGTGCCGCGCTTCACTCTGAAACACACAGAGCTACATTTTTTTTTTTTTTTTAATTAAAAAATCGCATGCTTGCAATTTGAATAAACATACTAGTCCCTGTTTGGTATCAAGTTTTTATTCGATTACCATTGAGCCGTCCTACTAATGCATATGTTTGGTGGGTCAATTCTGAGTTAGATTACATTCTCTATATCTTCTGTCGGCACAATGTGCCTCGTGTGTCCTCTCAGTGGAGCTGGAAACATCGATCAGAGTTCACCAGCAGACTAAACCACTGAGAGCCGGCGGAAAACAAGCGTTTCTGTTGTTCATAAAGCAAACAGGGTTGAGAGAGCCTGTAAAAACCCCGAGGAGAGAGACCTCGTACTCGTCCTCGTCCTCCTGTGCTGGATTCACGCGTCTGTCCGAACGATTCTCTCTCCCAGAGGAGCACTGAGAATGAGTGAAGGAGATGAACTGCTACAACATGCTAACAGAGATTATCACGACACATATAATGAGGGCGTCTCCCTCTGTGTGTGTCTGTATTGTCTCTGTATAATGAAGTGAGACAGGTCATCTGCTCTGCTGTAGTGTGTGTGTGTGTGTGTGTGTGATGGAGGAGTGTATATAGTGCATACAACCATCTGCTGTCAAACTGCACATGCACAAACACACATGCTATAGTGTGGGGCTACGTATGTTGTACTTTAATGTTTTAATGCAGGGATTTCCAAACCTTTTTGTTTGAAAGAAATCGAAAGAAAAACTATTCTTTGTAAACATACTGTTATTATTATTATTATTATTCTGATTATTGTTACTAAATAAAATATTACAATTGAAATAATTCACTGTAAAATAAAAAAATATCTTATATTAGGAAAATAATAATCTACAGGCAGTTTAATGTACAAATTTCATACACAAGAGTAATTCAAAGTGCTTTAACATAAAATATATCAACCGCTGCATTAATAAACCAACTGCAAAAATAATAAATAAATAATAAAAAATGCTTAAAAATATATTTCAAAATATAATTAATAATAATACTTTTATTATGCCAGTGCACTGTATAATTACACACTATATTTTTCTCTCTTGTTGAAAACAGACGGTTTATAAGTGTGTGGAAATAAAAATAAAAACTGTATGTACTCACTCTCATGTTGTTCCAAACCTCAAAGTCTTTGTCTTTCTTTTCTGTGGAGCACAAAGCTTTACAAATGATTGAAGCTTCATTACAGTTGTTCATATAACTCATCTGCATTATATTCCAAGTCTTCTGGACTTGATGATGCTTTATGTGAGAAACCAAACCCAACTGAATCATTATTCACTGGAACCAAGACTTCTGAACTGCTGCTATGATACTTTTATTATTTTTATCTGGAGCATAACAGACCCTGGTCACCACATCCTTTCCTTAAATGCAGAAGAGCATATTGTGTTCTGTAGAGGAAAATCAAACGGGTTTGGATCAACATGCGGGTGAGTGAATGATGACAGGATTTCATTTTTGGGTGAACCGTCCTTTTAATCTATTGCATGTGTGCTGATACCAAAAATAAGCATGTCCTCATTTGGGCTGTTAATTAGCTAATAGAAACTGTTGCCAGGAGACGGATGTCTTATTAGGAAAGCGCGACGAATCCCCAGAGGACACAAAATAACACTCTGTGTCTGTGTTGTATCATATTTACAGTATATATATCTGCGTGTGTTACCAATGCAGTATTATTGTCTGATTAATCAATGTTCGCCATCAGACTGTGTGTGGGTTTATAAACGTGCGTTAATGCAGACACTTTCTGTGTGTGTGTGTTTATAAATGTGCTTTAATGCAAACACTTTTTCTCTGTCTATCTGTCTGTCTGTCTCTGTCTGTGTGTGTGTGTGTGTGTGTGTGTGTGTGTGTGTGTGTTTGGTGTTGGTCGGTCAGTAATTGCTCTGTCACTCACCGGCGTTTCTGCTGTATAATTGTGGCGTGTATTAGCTGTGATCTTCTGCTGTGCTCCAGCTAATCATTTTGATTGATCCGTTCATTGGCCATGTTTTATTTGTTTTATTTTTACCTTTATTTGTATATCACTTTATACAATATAGATTTGTGTAAAAGCAGCTTTACAGTGTCAAACAGGAAAAATAGTTTACAATAACAAACAGTGAATTTTTCAGCTGAAGTCAGTTGAATTGATTCAGGGGATGTCATCGTCCAGTTCAAGTTCAGTTCAGTTCAAATAGTGTCCTGTTGTCAATCAAGTGCCGACATTGTTCTCTGAATGAAGGCGTCCCCAACTAAGCAAGATAAAGGTGAAGGCAAGGAAAACTCCATCGGTGACAGAAATGGAGAGAAAACCTTGGGAGGAACCAGGCTCAGTCGGGGGCCAGTTCTCCTCTGGCCAGACCAAACCAGCATGCTGTGGTTTAATTCCAGACTGTTCTGCAGCGATTAGCGCTTAACACTTCAGGAGGGGTTACCATAGCAACCTGTTGGATTAGACGCACACACACACACACCTGTCCCCAAACACACACATTACTTGATAATTCGCATTACGTAGCATCTCAAGGACAGTGAGAAAAAAAAAAAAAACAAAAAAAAATGACAAGATCACTGGGGGTATGTTCCCTACATAGACAGCATCCTAACTGAGGTGGAACCCCGTGAATGAGACGCATGTGAAGCACATGAGAGATCTAACTCTAGTGATTTCCAGTGTCACTACTGATGTGCATCAGGAGCACATCTCTGAGCTCATCACATCACATCTCATATTTAGTAGCTAGTTTTAATAACAGCACTTTTACCAGTGATATAGTTTTTAAATTTTGTTTTATTTTTTTATGCAGAGCAAATATGTATGACTTGCCAATTAGGGCCAATATTTAGTGTTATTTTTCCTATTTAGTTGCACTTTAGCAGCTCTTGAACCTTGTTTATTTACTTGTTGAGGAGCACGAGTGGTAAATGATTTGATGTATTTGTGTTTGTGATGGCGGAGCAGACGGCGCAGGGGTTTGAGGAATGCTGAAAGAGGAAATGTGCTGAACACATGTGGAAGTGAATTAACCTCTTCCTGTATGTTATGAGCCACTGCTGCTGCTTCCTGTCCTCGTGTGTGAGCGTGTGAGCGTGTGAGCGTGTGAGTGTGAGTGAGTGAGAGTGAGAGAGAGAGAGATAGTGTGAGTGTGAGAGTGAGTGTGAGAGAGAGTGTGTGAGAGCGGAGTGTGTGAGCGTTAGTGTTGAGCGTGAGTGTGTGAGCGTGAGTGGTGAGCGTGAGTGTGTGAGCGTGAGTGTGTGAGCGTGAGTGTGTGAGCGTGAGTGTGTGAGCGTGAGTGTGTGAGCGTGAGTGTGTGAGCGTGAGTGTGTGAATGTGTGTGTGTGTGTGTGTGTGAGCGTGAGTGTGTGTGTGTGCGTGAGTGTGTGTGTGAGAGTGAGCGTGAGTGTGTGTGAGCGTGAGTGTGTGTGTGTGTGAGCGGAGTGTGTGCGTAGTGTGTGACGTGCGTGTGTGTTGTGTTTGTGTGTGTGTGTTTGTGTGTGTGTGACTGTGTGTGTGTGACTGTGAGTGTGGTGTGTGAGGGGGGTGGACTGGGGGGTGTGTGTGTGTGTGTGAGCGTGAGTGTGTGTGTGAGCGTGAGCGTGTGTGTGTGTGTGAGCGTGAGTGTGTGTGTGAGCGTGAGTGTGTGTGTGAGCGGAGCGGGAGGCGTGAGTGTGTGTGTGTGCGTGAGTGTGTGTGTGTGACGTGAGTGTGTGTGTGAGCGTGTGAGTGTGTTGTGTGAGTGTGTGTGTGTGTGAGCGTGAGTGTGTGAGCGTGAGTGTGTGTGTGAGTGTGAGCGTGTTGTGGTGTGACTGTGTGTGTGTGACTGGAGTGTGTGTGACTGTGAGTGTGTGTGACTGTGAGTGTGTGTGAGCGGTTGGTGTGTGTTGTGTGTGTGTGTGTTTGAAGCGTGTGTGTTGAGAGATGGCTGTCCTGGACTCTAAAACCTTTGATCAGATCTCTGCCGCGACTTTAAAGGCGTTTTATGTGCCGGTGGTTTTCTCTGGCAGACACTCCTTTTCCCAGAACATAAAAGTTCCCATGATTCATTTCTATTGTTTCGATCAGTTCCTTAAGGTAGAGCTGTTTATACA